>JABFQC010001016.1:0-21605 GCA_022817085.1 Psilanteris sp. ZL-2020
GTTGTTACAACAATGATATTAATTGTTGCGAAACCAATGCAATTAAACAAAACATACAATTAAAAACAAACCGATTTTTATATTTCTTTCAGAAAACAAAAAGAATAACACATAAATCAGTGACGAAAAAAAAATTCTCTATTTTTCGTATTATTTTCATTACGTCAATCGCCGTCAATGACATTTATTTCGCCGATTTGGTTATTTCATTTGACTGAATTCGCGCACTGCGTCTAACCTCAAAATCACCCTTCCGAAGAGTAACGACTCGTTTAATGAAGATCGATGAAATATTTAACGAAACCCGATGCTTTGAAGTTCGAATTTCGCGTTTCCTTTCGTCGGATTATTTGGCGCGATTTGTCAGTACAAATAAACGAATAAATAAGACTCACCCCTAATATGACGTAGCAGTGAGCCACGAATTACGTCCACTATGAAATAGCGCGGTCGATTCCTCTGCTTATACCCCTATACGCGTTCCCCGTTGGCGCAAGCGCGGCATCTATTTCGCGTGTTCTTACAATTTCACATCACGAGGCATTATTATTTATCGAAGGCTAAAAACCTGTATTATCTTCCAAGTTTAATTAAGTCGAACGCAAGCTTTCTGGTTTTAATATGATTCGCGCGGGTACTAACAGGTTGTTTCCATAAAAAGGGATGATTAAAAACGCGGCAGTTAAGCTTGCTTTATAAGGATACCATCTTTGTGAACGTCAAATTTGTATTTTAAAACGATCAAATTATATGCTTATTTCTTGAATCGTTTCAAATTGACTGTTTTCGTTTTAATTGGTTGGACGGTAAGCCAATCGAATTGGAATTTGATTTATTCCGAGTAGTTCCGAGTGCACAAATGCAATTATAAAATACTTAATAGTTTAGATATATTTTTAAAATTTTTCTTTGATGTAAAAAAAGTGATATTAAAAAAAATAATATTAACAAAATAAACGCAATTTTGTTTTTTTTTGTTTTTAAATTTTAAAGATGGTTCTTTATGTAATCAATTATTTTACATAAAGAAATTAAAATTATGGTGTAATGAATATTTGTCTCGTTTATTAGATTAACTTTATATAGTTGTTTAGTTGAGTTTTAAATAAATTGAGAATTTCTTTAGGATATTTTAAAAATGATATTTAATTTGACTTATGGAGTGACAGCACAACTACCTTAAGAAAATTGATTCAAATGTACGTAAAATTATTTACTTTCAACTCACTGAATTGTATTCAGTCACTTTTTAATACTTTTAACCTTTAAAAACTGTCTACGATCGCATTAATATCTAAAAAAACTTGTTTTCAGTGATGCAGACAAGTTTGGTTTATCCCCAAACTTTTAAGAAATAAAAAGAAATGGAAAGTTATTAAAAAATGCTTCCACGCATTTTGGACTTGATGAAATTGTCAAATAAAATAAATAAATAAACGAAATAAATTTAAATGCAAAATTTGAATATTCAAATAAAAGAAAAGAATATTAAAATCATAAACAAATACACCATTGTTTGCTTCATTTTATCGTGTTTACATTTGCATGTCCTTTGTCAATGTGTTGTTAAAATTGTTGAATCCGAAACGTAAATATTATAAATAATTTTCATTACAATCATCGCGATTCCCGTAAAGCGTATATAAACTCGTCAGGTATTTCAATGTCCTACATATTTGTTATTTATCTGGTATTCACCTTTATCTAAAATATGGCTTATTGGAGATCAAAATAAACAGAAGAAATACAATCGCAAATCAAGATATGTAAACAATCTACGTGATTTCAACAATCGCGTTTAATAAACGCACTTCTCGCAATATCGGGCATTCGTGTTTTAGTTACAAAAAATACCAAGTATGATTTAAATAAACATCAATTTGATCTATTGCCAACATAACAAATGACGCTCTTTTGTCAAATTCCCGAGTTTCAGTGCTAAAGAATATATACAATCAAAATACAATACTTTTCAAATTCGCGTTTCAATACCCAATTTAAAGTCGCTTTTATTGATCATTATATCGATTCTTAAAATTTACTTTGCCGTACAATGGAATCAAATCAATGACAACGATATCTCTAGCAAATAAATGTTTATTTTGCTCGAGATAACGGAGTCTAAATTCTTCGATCGACGTTTGCGAGAATTTCGTTTCGATCTACACGAGGGACAAACAAAAAATCAGTCGATTCATTACGTTTTCATTACCACTTTTGTTTACTCTTTTTATTTTGCAGTATTTCATAGAAATACGGTAACATGATGTCATCATTCGCTAACTAAAACAGTTATCCGCCAAATTTTATACCAATTATTAAAACAGAAAAACTGCAATTGACAGTCGTTCATGTATTGCTTAAATTTATTATTCCCGTATGTTCCACGGCGATATCCGACGGGAATGACGTAGCAACGGTATTAGCACAGTTCAGTGCATCGGGTTATATTTATTGTCCGCCGCGAGAAACTTGAAACACGGCGGCGCCTCACAAACAAGTCTATTTAATACTAATACGGTCTCAACACCTTGTCTCTTGTTTGATCTTATTACTTTAATTGTATTCAATAATAATAGGCGATGCTAAAAATAAATATTTGATTGTGAACGAATTACGGTGCAAAGTCTAACTCAGTTTCCTTATTAACGTGCTATTTATTAACTGCAATGATATAGATGTATTTTAATTTTTTTTATTTTTTACGCAAATATTTATCGATGCCTTCGGTATTGTTGTATAGTCTAATTCCAGGAAATGTGTTCGAGCAAATGTAAACAAATAATATTGTTTGCGTTTCTCGCAATTTCCCCTTCAACTTCTCGAATTGAAAACAAACCTAATTCATTCGTTTTGTAAACGATCATTCTTAAAATCAGCGTCACTTAATGTTGTTAATTTTCAAATTGCAATCGGTCATTTTTCGCGTACAATTTATTGTTACATTTACAATGAACAAAAAAAGAAAAAAAATGCGGTAGCATTATATACACGCATATTTGTTATCCGCGGCGGTTATATTTGGGGCTATTGAATATACCTATCGGTTCCAATCTCGGAACGAACGCACATGACTATGATCACGTAAGTTGGTCACGTGACGAGCTTCGTCTGGGTATACCGACATTATTCACCCAACACGTCTCGGCTTCAAAAATTATTTATACGCTACCATCAGTCAATCTCTGTCAAATTTATGTATTAAAGATGTGCATAAAGTTTCAAACGTTGAATATTAGCGAATCGTATTTATATTCATAAAAATGTTTTCCAATAGGAAAAGTTACACTTTTCAATTATGTTATAAATATTTATGTGTTCATGATTTTGTTATCATCACGATCATCATGATTTTATGTATACAATTGTATAATGGTTTTTTTATTAATAGTAATTTTAATATATATATATATATATATAGTTTCTATTGTGAGATATACAATGTCTACGGGATCTTGACATAGTCCCATTTATATATATACCGAACAAACATAAATATTTATGCAAATCGACTACATTTCTACAGATTGTACGACCTTCTTTTAATTACACGCAACAAAGTTTTTATTCTGGAAAACAAAAAGTGAAAACCGTTATCGTTGAAAATGATCGGAAAAAACTCGTATTAAGTTTGTCAGTTGGAAAAGACACGTTGCATATTCAATAAGCTTTTTCCGTTGAAAATTTGTTCATCATATATTTGATTGCGTCAACGGTTATTTAACGATTCGAATCCAAGCGTGTGTAAGTCGATCGTTATCTCGGGTAAGTGCTCGCACGCATATTTGGGTCCGGCGCTGGCGAGCCCACGTGGCCGGCAATGCTAATGCTCCTGGATTTGATGCAATCCGTGTCACGTTCACTGAACGACGACGAGCCTCTGAACACACCCGCCGCTCGAGCCAATGACGTTGCATTATTTTTCATTACTTTCAGCTTTGACCTACGTGACCTTGAGCGGCGTCTTTTCTCGCCGTGAATACAAACAAGTGCGAGCGAATAAGATTATTTATTAAAGAAATGCAATTGTTGTGGTGCAAATAGAAAATGCATGTAATCAACGCTTTTGCGTCGACAATATTCGATCGGAAATAATTGTCGCTTATTTTAATCCACAAAATTATCGATTCGCGTTTGTTTATATAATTTGCCATTTGTTTACTCCGCGCTTGCACGGTGTTTTTGCGTCACGTTGTTTACCGCGAATGACATTTCAATCAACCGTTTTTCAGATGAGAAATGTTAATCTTTAACTGCATATTTTAAAACTAATTGATATACTTAAATACGGAAATTTACTTTGTTTTTAATTGGAACACATATATTTATATGTTTACATACAGAAGTGTATAATTATGCTTTTTTAAAAATAGAAATTGTTTCTATATTTTAATTACGTTTATTTATATATCTAGAAAATTGATAGAAAACGGTCATTTGTCGATTAACTAGCGGAAACTTTTAATTCGAAATTCTTTTTAAGAATGTGGAATAATATTCATAATCTAATATTTTAAAAATAGTATGTTTTTAATACAAGAAAATTAAACCATCAATTTTATTTAACATATGTATGCGTGTGCGATGTATATGTGACTTGTGCGCTTATAATATATGTGTATACACGCACACATATATTGAAACAAACATTTTCACTTTTCGAGCTCGGATATTATTTTTCTACCAAGGCACGATACGCAATCTGCGACCAGCATCTTTCCGTTATTGCGTCATCGTGCAAAATTTGTCTCATTATTTCGTCATCAATCTATACCTGAAGATAATAATGCTAATAACAATTCTAATTCCATTAAACAGTCATTATTAATTTAACAAAACGTTACGAAACAGATGATACACATTATATCCTGGTGAAAACACCTGATTAATATATATATATATATATATATACTTTTTGAATCGTATAATAAACAATTACATGGTATATTTATTATATTCAAATTGTAACATTTTTTTAAAACAATTAAAATTCTATTGTTATACCTAAGACGTCTTTGGGCGCGTTCCAGTATTTACTTGAAATACTGCAAGTAATTACATATCTTTATCGCACTTATTTTAATATATATTTCCATCTTTAACTGACGCAGCAATTTCAGTACTTAAAGTAAATTCTGGAACGCAGCCTTTATAGAATGTAAACAAAACAACAGAAACGTTTTTGTTTATATTGATTTAACCAATCTTAATGTAATCATTAAATAAATTTTTCATACAATCTATAATATCTAAAAGAAAAATAAATGTTTGCCTAGCTATTAAAATTTGTGTAAATCACAAAGCGCAATAGGCTTCGATGATAATTAAATATTTGTTTTCTTTATTTGAAAAGTAATTAGCGGTGTTTAGCGTCGTGATAATTGACTTTGAAAAATTACATGGGAGTCCTTTATTGCGTTACTGCAACAATGCGTCGTCTCGAAAATGTTACCAATCGGATATTCTTTGATCAAGATCAATGTCGAGATGTGTAATTGTTATTGATTGGTTGCAACAACCTTGCTATAAGTGATGTACGGAGCGACACTTTATTGAAGATTAAGCCAAAACATTGTTTGCTTTTGTTCAACGACATTTACGGCGTATTATTGAATTATTAGAAACTTTGACACCTGACGCGGCAAACAAATATTTTCACAACTTCAACGTCTTTACTGGAAATTATTATTATTATTATTATTATTACACGCAACGAATAATTTGAATTTATACAAATAAAATATTATCAATCGACGATTCAAAATAGTGATCAGAATCGAGGTCGATAAAACAGAAATAAAGAAACCGACTTTATCAACGGTCGACACGCGCAGGTCTTTCTCGCAAGACGTTTGGAAGACAGCGGACTAGTATATAAAGAACTCGATAGACACAGATATTGTGTAGTATGAAAGGAGAGACGTTTGGCACTCCCCTAGACAAGGATGGAATCACATAAAACGGTGAAGGCACTACCGCACTGTCGGTAATTCACCACATTTTTTTAGACTCGGCGCTGCTGAAGAAATTTAATGCTCGAAGCTTGACTGCGTGGACGTGAATTTTTATTTTATATTTTCATTAAAGTCCTGACGTTTTTGATAAGAAATGCGTTATTTCTTAATCTTAATATAAAATAAACCGTTATTCGGTGAATGCAGTTTGAAAACAATATTTCGTTTTTTATTATGTTCTCGTTGCGGTAATGAAGCGCATGGACGAATTTCGCGATATTACGTAATAATTAAAATCGATCTCTCCGCGTTCTGGTGTTTTCGTTCGTGTTTCATAGTACTAAGGTCGCCTCCAGAATTTGATCTTTTGATCGCAACAGATGGTATTGTTTTTTGTCATGTTAATTGTTATCGCATGCTGCGCGCAAGCGCGTGTATGTTCAAGTTTAATACGTTCATAAATGGAATGGTATTTGATTTATTATAACATTATCCCAAGATAATGTAATGCAATTCGAAATTTAATTTATTCAATATAAAATTAATTAATTCGTATTTTAAGTGAAATGATAAGAAAATGTGATGAACAATATTAACTAATTTAAGTAAATAAAAAGTGAACAAATAAATTGTAATATTTAAAATTATATAATAATAATAACAACAAAATAGAAACGAAATTATATTAATCAATCGAAGTGAAACAATAAATAAACAAATAAATATAAATTGAAAAATAAATAAGCTTGTAATATTTCAATTTTTAATAGGTATGAGATTCATCATAGTGTCAAATCATCCATTCTACGTAGAATTCATGTAAATATTGCTCATTTTGTATTGTATTGCAGGTAGAAACTCATTAAAGAAGTTTGTATATTATAAGTTTATTGTCTTTCTAATATAATTTAGAACTTGGATGTTTCAATAAGTATATATCTTTGCATTTAAAAAAATCAATACAGATATTACTTATATGAATCAAATGTAAACAAATATATTATAACTATATATATATCGTTGTAAAAGAAATTACTTTGCAAATTATTTATTTTATTTCCAATTGATTCTGTATACTTGTATAACGCACAATGTATAAGTAAACATTATGTTTGAGATTTGCATGTCTGTTATATATTTCAATACTTGAAACTTTGAAATAATATTCTTAAGAAACAATTAAAGTGAGCTAACATAAATTTTGTAATAGAAATCAATATCTGGAGAAAACATTGTTTCAATTGCAACTATGACTTACAGTATTTTAATTTTTCTTTAAGTTCTTTAATAATTTTATAAACATATATGTATGTAGTTTTTTCTTCATAAACAACCCTACCGATCAATTTACTTCAGACAAATTTAGATGAGTACACCTAATACATACGCAAAATAACAATTTGCTGTGTCTGTGTGGTGTTTTGAATTGGATATATACTGGCAATTTTCCAGCCCCAAAAATCTCGTCTTTCACAAATACTGCAGTTTCACAAGGAAATGCAAAAATATCAGTCAAAATGCATTTGATACTTTGTAGACATTAATATTCAAGAAGCGCTTTCTTATCGCAACTTTGTTAATAAAGTTGGTTTATTTTGTTAGTTTAAAAAACTGTGTTTATTTTGACGGCATTAAGATTAAAATTAATTATTAATAAAATGGAAAATTTTTAAGTTAAACATGGCAAATTTTGAAGTCACAAATGAAGTTAACTTTTTTTTAATTTTCCTATATGTACTTGGAATTTATCTATTTTATTAACTTAATTTGATTCGTTGGTATTAGAATAATGCTGCATGTTTGACAACTTAATAAATTTCTTGTCAACATTGTTTCAATCTCTAATATAAGTTTTACTCTAATAATATATATACATTTTGAAAACTTTTAAAAATGATGATTTGTGAACTATATTTCTTATTAAACATAATATATTTGTTGCTTAAATTAAAGTTAAATAATGGTATAAGAGATTAATAGACAAATAACATTGTTCTGAAATGAGCAACAATAATTCTAATATATCACAAACTGATTTTAAAAAATAGAATACTTTTTTATTTCTTTATTCGATAAAAGAAAAAAAAATTTTACAAATGACGATGTAAATTTTAGTTTTATTGAGTATAGTAATATATATATCTAAATTTATTTTTAACTTTACAATATCAATAAATAAATTGATAAAATCGGAAGAACCGAGAATAAACTAGGAAAATAATTAGATAAAATGATTATTACGTCATCAAATTTTATCGGTATCATTTTATAAGAGTTAATTAAGAATAATTAAAAATAATTTATGGTAGCATTTTCTTTCATAGATGTATCTATTTTATGAAAACATATATAGATACATTAAATGTTTTTATTAATAAATTCTTATATTTATAGTGTGATATATAATATAACACCATTCAATAGTCAATTTTAAACGATATATTTTAATTAAAAAGTTATATATATTATAATAAATAAATAAGTACATTAAAAAATCATTAAAAATAAATATAAATCTGTGACTGGTAATAAAATGTAATCTAACAACACTATTTAATATAATAATTATGATAAAATTAATATCAATGTTTTAATTTTGTATTAAATTGTTCATTAATTCCTCAATTTTAATTAAAAAATTCAAATAAAGTTGTTGTTTTATGAATTAAAACTATCTATCTTTGATACATTAGTACTTTGACTCTGAAGTCTGCACCAATAGTCTTCAATTTCATATTCGAGTGTACCATAAATAGAGTTCTGAATATGCAAGTAATATAATCTACCCATAAAGTTTCATTATGAAGCACGAACGTAATTTTAAACGAAAAATATTAAAAAATCGTAAAAGCCTTGTATGATATGTGTATGTATGAAATGCAAGATATTTTAAACAATATTCTAACCAAGACTTCTTATTTGACCCATTCAACACCTTAACAATTTCAGTTGAGTGGTATTACCAGAATCCTTATGGAAGTCACTTTATCACGTGCAGTAGATTTTCGCAATATTCTACGTGAATTCTACCTTTCGTACTTTTTTCATGTTTACTTTTTCAAGATTATTCAAAATAAAAAATTTAAATCAAAGGGATATAACCAAAAATTTATATTATACCTAAAATATAATTATATTAATATTAAATATTTATTGATTAATAGTTTTCTGTTTGTGCCTCTTGCTGATAGTCAATAGTATGCCTACTAATTGTGAATATATATTAAATGATATATATATTTAAATATATGTATAATAAAAATTTTCATTATGAAATATTAATTTGAATCACATTTATGGGAGTATCTCCCTTTTACTATTTAAATAAAAATCTGATCGTTTCACTAC
The DNA here is from genome assembly GCA_022817085.1 of Psilanteris sp. ZL-2020. Classification (NCBI taxonomy): domain Eukaryota; kingdom Metazoa; phylum Arthropoda; class Insecta; order Hymenoptera; family Scelionidae; genus Psilanteris; species Psilanteris sp. ZL-2020. The sequence goes on from JABFQC010001016.1 coordinate 9,303, forward strand.
TTTTTTCAGCAAAATTTATACCTAATTCAGTAGAAACTATAAGAAATGAAACTTACCATTTTTGCTGATAAAGGTATGGTCGTTTGTCTGGTGTATATCGGGACGTCCATGTCGGTGATACTGCTGCTAATACTCGGGGCCCGTGAATCATGTCTTGGGACTGACAGTCCCGTGGGTCGCAACGGATGCGATTCCGCGATAAATCCCTCCCCGAAATCGTCGTCATCTCGGTCCATCCTTTGTCTGTGCAATCACAAATTTCTTTTTAATCATTTTTTAAATTCAAATTCATTCATTTTTCTTATTCAATTTCTTAAACATTTCTTGTGGTTATCTTTTCGTCTACGCGTGTTTCTTTCTAACATAATTACACATCTGCCAAACTGCACCACGCACGTGGAATACTGCTCATGACGTCATCCTCGGTGTTTGCATAAATAGTATATTTTAATTGAAAGCAAATCGCGTATGGTGGAGCGTTATTTATAATCGATCGCTGCGAAATGTCATATATTTTTATTCAAAAACTATCAAACTGTCACAAATTCTATCAAATCGACTCAACCAGTATGTCAAAAATTACGCGCCCGTGGACGTTGAGTAAAAATAGATTTTGTTCCTAGCGTGACAATTGCACACTTTCTCTGTTAAACATTTGGCGAACGATCAAGGCTAGTAACCCGTTGATGGTCATTGAGGAATACGTACTACAAAATTTAATATCAATTTTATTCACACAGATATTACTGTAACAAATTTATAAAATAAATTAATGACAAAACATAATGAATAAAAAAAACTAAACTCCAATTGCAAACCATTGAAATAGCATTACTTGGCAAGTTAGGAGATATGCAATTTGTTCATTTATTTATGGATAACTTTTTTGAATACACGTAGCTTTGAAATGATCATTTGAATTTATTTTAATTTTAAAGTTTGTGCTCAAATTTGACTTTCATTAGAGTCAATGGATGTTTTTGTGAGATTAAAAGAAACAATAAAACAAGATGGCCTTCCATGTATGACTAAATTTTAGAATGCATAATTTGAAAGATTAAAAAAAAAAGATTTTGTTAAAAATAAGAAAAAAAAGAAAAAAAAAACGTTTTGATTCACCACCTCGGAAGCAGTATCTTCGAGTTCAATAGAATAACAAATAGTAACTTGTGTTTTTTCTCTGCAGCAATTTATAAGCTGAAATAAATTATAGCTTAGAAATATGTTGTTCATCTTTTTATTGCTTCCATTAACAGCGATTGACCTTGTGACAGTAATTAAATGTGTGTTCTTTGCATTCTATAAAATATAAAATTCCTAATACATTTAGGGTTATGCGTCGCTTACATAAAATTTTATAGTCGAATAACATGGATGACAATATTAATGACGACATCAAACGTACTGAACAATTTTATAAACAAATATTATACGACTTGACATCGTTTATCATTATTTACAATTTAAGTCGTTGCAAATCTATTCATAAATAGTGTACGCTGCTGTTATACAGCACAAAGTCACGACGCGCGTTTCATCATTAACCCACGCGGGTATTTTTATATCGTATTTTTAAATGCTTGACAGGATTCGTAATTTTTAACGTTCAAATTGAATTCAATTCAATTAATCATGCTTACGATTATCGAACAATAATCGGTAAATTATAAATCTACAATTCACGTAAATCACAGTTACGCGTATCAATCTCCGACTCCACATCGCGACTTTGAACCAGAATAATTTCTCAAATAACCGTATCCACGACTCAGTTTTTTATATACGAACTCAACTCGAGTGAGTATTTAAGATATACAAATTTGTCCACATTATCTTGCTCAAAACCAATTCTTAACAATTCGAGATCCGCCATCTTGTATCAGCATCCATAATATCGTTTTAATGTTAAAACTACGAACAACATATTTCCAAAACATTACAATCAACATGGAAGAACCGACATTATTCCAAACGTCGTCACCTCGCAACTTTGCAACGTCGTAACATTTACGATTACCATCGCAGAGAGTTAATCTTCGGGCCATATATTTAACTCGAGTGAGAAAGTCAAAATGTGCATTTGCATCGCGCTCGTAGTATTTGTTGTACAAGCACAATTCGTTCGGGTCTGAATGTCGCGCTTTACCTTTTGGGTTTAGTGTATATTAGTTCCGTGGTGAAGTCGGGTTGGAACGAAACTTGCGCAAAACTGTCGCGAAAATGCGCTCGCGTGCGAATCTGAAGCGTATGCTCTTGAGACTGAGCTTAGAGGACGCGCAACGTCGCGACGTCTAAGTCATCGACGACGAGCAACGCACGCTGATGGCCTGCGAGATTTAATTTTAACCGCATATATACGCCGTCGACGTCGGCATCGGCCGAGCCTCCGACGTGGCCCTAAGATCATGGCTACTTCATTGCTCCAACGATAATTGACTGGCAATTGATTCCCGCAATTGGTTTAGCTCGGGCGCACACTTTGAACGTTAATTACATGGATTGTGTTGTTTCTTTGACGCACTTTGATTACGAAACGTGTTTTTGCGGGACATTAATCACGGCGCGCCGAATGAATGAACTTTAATGGAAGTATACGAAAATAAGCTCATGCCTCGATCGGGCATTTTCCATCTTTTCAATTCCTTTCTTCGACTTTTTCGATTCGATTAACAAACAACATTTCTGTGTTACAAATCAAGTCGCTTTATTATTATTATTTTTTTTTTTTTCTTACAAAATTGATAACAATTGTTTTTTGGCATGCTTACGTACACGAACATTTCTGTTTGTTGGTCAAAGTCGCTGATTGGTAAAAAAGAATTGGCAAGAAAATTAGTTAACGGCCACTTTTTGTCGTTTATTTTATGCAAAGTGCTTTGGGATTGCACGACTGGATATGATCGATAAAGTAGAATTTCACGTAGACCTAGATGCAATCGAAAATAGAATTGGAATGAGAAGATGAGAACGACAAAAACATCTGCAATGTGGAACAGTGGATTTTCGAAGTTTCGAGTTTAAAGGTTGTTTAATTGCTTTTAAATGTCGAATTCCAATACGTGATGCTTGATTTTGTTCGGTTTGCAAAAGTCAATGTTTATATGTGTGCGACTAATATGTTGAGTTGATTTGTACAATGAAGGCATTATTTTTAGATTTACTATTAAGCCAACCAAAACTTACCTTCTTCAATGAAATTGAACGATTGTATTAAAGTGATGTGACATAATTGGAGTATGACAAACGAAATAATAAAGACATTTTTTTTTAACTCGAATGTACTTTAATAACATTTTTGGTACAAGAATCAAGTGAATTAAAATTAATTAATCGATCAGTCATAATGTAAAATCATTGAAGTCGGACTGAAAAAATATTCTGTACACAGACGATAATCAATATTGATTGGGCGAAGGGGAGAGGTGGGATGTTGAAAAGCTAATGTTAGAATAATGATAATGGTAGGGACCGCATTCACTTTTAATTTCATCCAAAATCCGTAGTCTCTCGTTATAAAAAATCAGTCTCACACTTTCTGTTCGTGATCGCATAAATGATCAATTCGCACATGATGAAAGGCCACGAAAGGATAACAGCGTGACAACTGGTGCCACCTGGTACCTTTTCGGGGCCCCTATCGAAATCCAACGGCAATTCATATTTCATCAAACAAATCGCGACAGTCGAAAGACCGAACAAAACATAATTTGATTGCTAACGAAAAGGCATCTTTGATTATGAAAAGAAAAAAAATGTAAAAAGATGACGAAAAAGTAACGATGAAAAACAAGAATGACTAAAGCAAAGTGAAAAAAATGAAAAAAAAGTTGACATCCTTGGTTAATGTGGTATCATTTATTAAAACATGCAATCGTGTAACTACTAACTCAAAGACAAAAATACAATCGAATAACGAGACGTAAAACATCACGGAAGATCAACGGTTTCACACCGCGACCTCCGGAAGTCAGGCGTGAAAAATATAAAATACAAGAGTGCGTTGATATAACGCGCGCAAAAATCGTATAAATGTAAAAAGTGGAGTCCGCCATGTTTTAAACCTATGGAATCCAACGAGGTAATAGAACAGAAAGTTTCCCCTCCATTTTTTTGCTTTTTTTTTGTTTTTTTTTTTGTTTGTTTTTTTGTTTTTTTTTGTTTGAAGTAATGGTACAGAAAAAATACAGTGGAAAAAACAACGAAAGAAAAGAAACGTATCGCGGGACGGACGTGAAAATTCTCGAAGCGCGTCTAAATACCGATGAAAATTAAGGGAAAATAAAAAACAAATTACTGACAATGACAATGAGATTAAGGTACGCGATGGGGCGCAACGCGAACGCCACTAGGGAACAACCCCAGTGACATCTGTACGGTCCCTTGTATCCGGGAGAATGAGGATTTGGCTCCAAATCCCTTTTTAAAAAATGTTTGCTAAATTACTGCAATTTAAAACACGACAATTAAAAGCATTTATGCCAAGTGGCATTCGCGTCGGGCCCAGCAATTGTACAAGAAATTGTAATTTTAAGCGACACGCGCTTCGAGACGCGATCCTTAAATTAGGGCGTCGCCTTCGCCCACCGTTCCTTCGCTGTCAAATCACCAGAAGTGAGGCTGCGCATATCCACCACCGGTTCCACCCGCAGCGCCTCCTATACCACCACTCATGCCAATAGGATTAAAACGGTGCGGATGTATTTTATCCATACGTATTGCACCTGGTCCAGCTCCTCCACCAACAAATCCTCCATGATGGTGAACACCCCTAGCATTGAAACCACCAGCTGTGCGACCAAGCATACTAGGTGGTCCTCCTAAGCCAGCACCGCCACCTAGTGAGCCACTTCCAACATTACCACCAGCTGGCATACCACGCCCACGACCCACGCCACCACCTGCAACAGATCAATTGATTTGAAACTTCTTGGCAAATTTGAATGGTTTTCATGTCATACAGACTCAGTGCCTATGGGATTATCAGTGCACGCCCTTAGACAGAATTTATTACATTTATAATGTGAAACCAATTTAATGTTCTTTCGATATAATTTTTACAGCACATTTTACATTTTTTAGGAATATATTATAAATATTAAAAGTTGATATTATGTACAAAAAAAAATATTAATAAATATAAATATATATTTTAATAGATCACGAAAAATGTCTTTTTCAGAATATATTATGGTGTAATATAAATATGACTTATTCTTGCTACTTAATACACAATAAAAATAATATTTATTAAAAAATAGTTCTAAGTTTAATATTATATAAATTCCTGCGCTGGCTTATTTTGACAGTTTTTCTTAAACAATTAACTATATATGTATAATGTTATATAGTAATTTTTCTTCTGGTGTAAAACATAATTTAATACAATGTTTTTTTTTGCAATGAACAAATAATTATTTACAAAATATTCTGTCTGAGGATTGTTTTACACACAAACATCATACACGTATTACTATTTAAAATGATTATACCTAGAAACATAAGTTTAAACATAGGTGGCGAAAATATGGATACATTTTCAGTTTCTGAAAAAATTACCCAAATTCATTATGTTTATAATATAAACTTGAAAGCTTTAACATGTATAACACAAGTCAAAAAATAAACTTTATTTAAAAAAAAACAAATTTTTTTATTGTTTTTTTTTATAAAATAAAATTATATAAAAACAAATGTTTGTAAATAAAATACAGATTTTGTATTTTAACAAACATATGTATAAAGTTATCAGTAATTATTAAATTGCATTAAATTATATTTTTTTAATTTTTGTATTAATTTAAAAATCAAATTTAATTGTAACTCATATATAATAATAAACACTTGTGTCGTTCTCGAAGAGCCAGACTTTTTTTTTTTTCTAAACGGTGTTGTTACAGTGATATGTGATAAAGTGGAAATGTCATTCATCTACAAACATGCATATGGATACAGTTACAAGCAGGAGTTAGATAGATTATTATATAAGAATGTATAATGAAATATATAAAAATTATTCATTAAAAATCATAAAATTTGAATGTAGCTATTAAATTACTTAACATTTACGTATGATAAAATTTATATGAACATTGCTCATTCTTTGAAAAAATAAACAAAATAAATAAATATATCTTTTTATAAATACTATAGTATAAATGATAATAATTCAATAATCAAATTTAGATTTAAAATTTTTATAAAATCTTTTTTATAAATTCATAATAATAATTCTATTGCACATTAAAAAATTATGTTATATATATATTAATTGTATTAACAATAGTTAATACTATAAATGAAAAATGTCTTATTATATTATTATTATGAAATTACATGTTTATTTAAATTTAATACAAAAAATAATTTAACTTCAAAAAACACACATAGATGGTATAACAAATGCCTTAAAAAAATGTAAAGAAAAAGAAAATGGAGATCAAGAAAATATTATGTAGGAAAGAAAATGAAAGCATAGAGGATGAGAAAAAGCAAAGCATTATAAACAAGTGTCAATAGTTTATATTTTTACATTGGCAAAAAAGTGCATGTACAATGTAATGAAAAGTACAAAAAAGGTGCACAAAAAAAGAAAAAAAAAGGATTAGCATTGCGCCTGCCGGCACATCGCAAACTTCAAATGATTGCATACCAATCAATGCAAACCAATGAGAAAATAAAGAAAAAGAAAAAAAAATTATACGTGCGAAAGATGAATAAATAAAAACGATAAGTAACAGATGGTGGATAAATAGCGTGCGCAGAGGGCGACACAGTCGCTGCGAAGGCTGATTCATTTTGGCGTTTTGGTCAACTTTTTAAAAGAACTGCTTGCAGGCCCTAATACAAGGGCACCGCCATGTTCTTGTTAGCTGACTTCCTAACATTGTCGCTGCTCTTCGGAGATCCGACATTGCCTACAACAGTGGTGCTTTAGTACTTTCTGGCATAGTTTCACTTAGATAGCGCTGGTTTTACTATCACTTTTATGTGTATTTTATATTAAAATGGTATGATATGCTATCAATGTAAATACTTTTTAAGATAATAATTAGAAGAAATTAAAAATCATAACTACTTGTTAACAAAATTATTATTTTACACATTATTATGTATAATATTATTGTATCCTAAATATTTGTTTAAAAATATTTTGTTATAAATTGCTGCAAAAGATTAGAGGATAAATTAGTATGAACATCTTTTAGAATTCTAAATCTATGCAGAATACTATTTTTTACATAATTATAATATATCTATTATTTATAGTGTATTTTTTAGTGAACATACAATAGAAAATAATAAGAAATATATATTCAGATCCTTGGAATAATTATTTAATATGATCAAACCAGCGACATCTTACGTGAGATTTATGAATAAATTTATTTATTATTATTGAAATTCCATTCTTGTAGAAATTATTTAATAAAATTTCAATTTTTCATTTAATTATTAAACTATTTTAATAGAATGTAATATAATATAGAATAATAAGAAATTATTTCTAAATACTTGCTGCAATTAGAAAGACAACAGATGTGAATAAAAATGTAGTTCAACGTACCGCGACTTTGATTATAACCAGCTTGCCATCCTGCATAATATGCTGCCTTTTGTTTACCATGTTCTTCTGCTATTTTAACATTAAGAGGTTCTGAACCACCTTCTGGTACAGTACCATGTAGCTGTGCAATCGCATCTTGCGCCTCTTCTCTCTTATCATATCTATGTTATATTAAAATTATTTTCAATTGTAATGTTAATATTTTTATTTAATTTCATATTTTTAAAATTTGATTAGACATATAATGATTTGATATTTACAATGCATATAAATACTTATTTTAAGAAATGTTTGAATTATAATATATTATAATATAAACCTTGATAGTAATCATAATTTATATTACTTTTTATTAATTAAACATTATAATTATAATATTTCCAAAACAAATAATAAATTAGACCAATATTAAATAAACCATACATTTATAATTTACTGAAAATACAATTTTACCTCACAAATGCAACACCTCTAGGTAAACCAGTTAATTTATCTTTCAAAATATTTTTCTGTACAATATTACCAAACTTGCTAAAGATTTCTTCAATTTGTTTTTCGGTAATATTTCTGAAACGTTAAAATGTGAAAGTAATTTGTTATTTATATATTACTTATATAAAGTTATAGAAAATAAAGATAAGTAAAATTTTGTTTAAATGTAATAATATATTAACAATATAGTATAACAATAATTAAAAGTTATAAATTATTATAGGTTAACTCAATTTTAAATGAATAATTAAAAACCTAAGAATTCAACTTAAATATACCTGGGCAAATTAGTGACATATAAATTAGTTTCCTTAATTTCTTCCCCAGATGGTCTTGCAAAGGATACTTTTAACCTCTTGTTTTGAACTTGTAAACCATTCAGTGTGTTTATGGCAGTTGCAGCATCTTCTGCTTTTGCATAATTTACGAATCCAAAACCGTAACTATAACCAGTCTGAAATTGCAATAAGATGTTTATACATATTTTAATACAAGTATAATTTCTTTTTATTATAAAATATGTAATAATTTAATGATTTTATGATTAAATTTAATCAACATAAATAAACCATAAATTATTTCATAGTTCTATACACATTTATAAATGCAATAAAATTAATTTATATTTTTTATACATTTTGGACAGATTTAATCCTTGTGACTTAAAATGTAAATATTAGTATATATACTTTAACTAAAAATAAAAAAAATATCAACAAATTATTTTATATATCATTTTTTCAACTTTTAAATAATAATTTATATTCTTTTCATAATAAATTCTTGACAATGTTTGTTCTAAAAATTATTTTTTTGACAATTATTATTATAATTATATACTAACTTTGTAATCCCTCATAACACGACAAGACTCGACTGGGCCAATCGTGACGAACATACTATACAGTTCTTTTTCATTCATGCTCTGTGGCAGATAATTGATGATGAGGTTCGTTTTGGCATCACTGTCACTGTTCTTGCTAAGTTGCTGCTGTTGATCGGTCATGGCGACTGTTTGACAAACTTCTTGACAGGGTTTCTTCGACAAAATTCACAGTGTCTTCACTGATAAGCGACTCCCTTTCCCACTGAACCGTGCCGCAAAATCGGTCAGCAAATAAAAAAAACATAAACAAAGCAATTACTATACCTTTCGCCATTTCTCATTCTTTTTCTTCCCTATCACTTTTTCTTTCTCTCTATCTTTCACTTCTTTTTCTCAGTTTAATTTTCTGCTGAGTCAAATATTGCTTAAAAATAAATAAAAAAATAAATGTTATATATATATAAGGCGCAGCGTCAGACCTGCTATGAGAAACAAACAATTGCCAATGAGGATATTGATAAAACTTTTATTGTTTTTTTTTTCTTTTTTTTTCTTTTCTTTTAATGATTAAACCTTTCCAATAGTACTCATTTCTTTCAATTATTAGTTTGTTGTGATTCTTATTTGTTTGAAACTTTCGAACAATTTATCGAACAGCGTTTCCACTCAAAGCTAAAAAATGATCTATTTCCTTGTTAAAGTTAATGAAAAATAGATTAAAAAACTGACGAATTGTACATTTATTTTTTTATTTATCAATTTAACAAAAGCGAGTCCATGTTCAGATCAACGTACCTTATATTTGTTCAAATAATGTGTCAGGTGGCCTAACCCCGTAAAAAATATTTTTTAGTGTTCGTATTAGATTACTTTTTTTTTAGATTAATTATTACAACCTACAAAAAAAAGAAAGTTGTTTGTTGTGTGGTCAGAAAAAGACAGACAGAACGAGAAGAAGGAAAAATTTCCTTTAATCTTTTGACAAAATAATAAGCGAGACTCATCGCAATGAGCGAAAACGCTTTTTACTTCACAGCAAAAACTTGAATTTTTCACTTATTGCATATACTTATATGACAAATTATTTTATATCCCAACTATATTGATGAATAATTACGCTGAATCATTCAGTGCTAAAAATGCAAGTTTTTACCAATATAAGTTGAATGAACATATAAACTTATACAATTATATAAGTTATAAACTTAAAACTGACAAACAAAAAAAAAGACTTACAAAATTAAAAACACAAAAAATCACACATATATTTGAGTTTATTGATCAAACAATTGAAGGTTCTTATGAAAACAAAAATGATCATTATTGCCAACGAAATAAAAAAAATTTTCAATTATCTTTCGTGTGATAACAATTCAGTTTGAACGATAAAATAAAAAAAATACAAAATTGTTGAAACTATTTTTATGAGTATACATATTGATTGAAAAAAGCACGATTCGAGTTAACCAAGTCATGATAACTGAATTTACACCAATTTTATGTAAAATACTTAAACAATCTACAATTCTCACAGAATTCAACTAAGACAGGAGTATGCCGTTACGCGAGAGAGATAGAGAGACGCGGCTATGAAACGTTGAAAGTTGAGGTTATGTTCTTTTTGAAAGATCAATAAAGTACAAAAAAATACGTGAACAAATGAATTTATGACAGTTTTTCAGAGCAATTAAATATTGTTTCACGTTTATGTATTTTAAAGTTGTAATTTTGACGCTACTCCAGCAAACGACGAACCAACAAGCCGCGCGATGTAACAACGCGCATGAATAATAACAGTCTGTGCGATTTTTTGCGTAATCCGCGGTAGTCGCGGTTTGTCATACCGAAAATGTGCGTAAGAGAACAATTATAAACACTACTTGCAATTTGCGGCTTCCGTTTTTCACCATAAGACGATTGTTATGCAATGGTACTCACGACCGCCATATTCGAACAACATCGCCGTCCCATTTTGTAAGCAGCCGTGCGTTACCGGAAGTGTACGTTTGAAATAGAAACAATTCTAAATAAATATTTTAATAAAACCTGTACAAAATTTTACTAACAAAGCGAAAGAATATTTAATCGTTTAAGCAGTAACAGTTGTTTTTATATTAGTTTACTTTAATTATTATTTAATATCATTTTCAATCAACGGAAGTTAAGAATAAGATAAAGTTAAATTTATGGTCCTTTATTAAAATTATGGAATAGAAAAAGATAAGCATAGAGATAAAAAACGTGCAAAAATAATTTATCAAGCATGTTCGGGTTTTAATATTTTTTTAATTAATTAATGTTAAGCGATTCTATTTACTTAAATGCGTCTTTTAATAAGGTTGAATAGTTTATTTTTAAATGTTTATTTGGAATTTTGGAATTGCCAAAATGGAAAATAAAAAACTTTTCTGGATAATTTTATATTTCAAAGTTTGTCCATATGTAACTACATATTTTGTATTCCATAGAAAGATTAATGTACAATAATTTGTGAATTACTATAAAAGTAGATAGAACTTTTTCTGCAATTATGAAATTATAAAGATTTGCAAGATATATTTATTTTAAAAGCGTAGATAATGACAAACGAAATTAAATTAGGGTCTGCTTATATAGGATGCGTTCCATTCCATTCAGAATTTACTTTAAAAACTGAAATTACTCTGTTACAACGATGTCATATATATTAAGGTAAATTGTTTTTGAGGTGATACATATACATACCAACCTACAGTACTAAAAGGAACTCCTGGAACGCACCCATATAGAGTCGTATTCTTGAAATATGCACGTGCGTAACGCACGGGTGTGAAATTCAGCAATGTTGAATATCTAAACTACTTTATACTGTTTGGTCGAAAATTTAAAGCATTAAAGCATTATAATATGAAATAAGAAAAAATTCGTAGGATTGTTTGAATTTTGAATGGTATGTGGTATGATTTTTTTATATAGCAAAAACGAATTACGAGATTAATAAATAAATAAAATTAAATAAAAAATAAATAAAATTCGAATCTGTCAACCTTTTCATTCACCTACAACTACATAAATCATGAGATTGGGAGTATATAGTTCAAAAGACTTCTTCAGTTTCATATGCACGTGCATACTTCAAGAATACGGCTCATAATCCGAGTATCTTGTTTATCTATAGTAATTCTTATAACGCTGTCAAACTGTTATAAATAATATATGAATAGTATAAAAATAAATATGTATTAATAATTACATATTACTATGTATGGTATTCTCCTTAAATTATAAAATAATTAAGTTTAATTAAAACTATACAAACCCAGCAAACGAAAAACGATTAAATTCAATTTGGATAACAAATTGTATTTAGGGACGATTTACAATTCACCTACAAACTAATACAACCAAAAAACGATTTAAATAAGAAATAGAAATGTAAGTT
>JABFQC010001017.1:0-21599 GCA_022817085.1 Psilanteris sp. ZL-2020
ACTCATTTATTACCATACTGTATTGAAATTAAATTGAGACATAACATCTTTGACTGCATTTCTATAAAGAATGGTAATTTTACACGGAAAATATAGAAATTTTTAGGTATACTTTTTTCTCCGTGTAATTACGATTGATTTTTATAGTTAAGTTAAAATTGTTTTTATTACTTTTTTTTAAACGTACACTGAAAAAAATAATCTTACAAATTTTCTCAAATTATACAATAAGAAGTTTCTAACCATAATTTATCATATTATTTACATTTTTGCCAATTTTTCCTACTATTTTTATCTAGTCTGGTAAAATTTGTAAGATAATTTTTACAGTCTAGTGAATTATTTTGTTTCATCTCTGAAGGATCCAACGTGATTTGCTAAGTTGTGATTTTTAGTTGTTATAAATATGTATATACATTTACTTAGTTGTAAATATATGTTTTTCTTTTTTTAGTGAGGATGTGGATATTGACATTGAGGATAATGGGGATGGTACATTTGATGTACTCTATTCGGTAGCTGATGCTGGAGAATACACATTGAGTATCAAATTTGGAGGTCAACCAGTACCAGATGGATTTTACACGTTCACCGTAAGTAAATATAAACTTTTGATATTGGATTAGGTGAATTGATATGACAGATCCTTAAATGTGCAAATGTTTAAAAGAACATTAACAGTTAACATATAGTTCTAATCATTATAAATATACAATTCATCTTAAAAATTTTGACAGAGTAGGGAAATTGTCACTGTCCGGGAAATGAAAAACGAGAGAATACTATAACCAAACTTGAATTGATTTCTATTATATTTTCATATGAATGCAACATTATATGAATGTAATAATGAAAATTGCATCATTACAGTTCTTTAAAATACTGATAGCTTTAAGTGAGAGGAAAAGAAATTAAAAATTGAATTATATAACGAACATTATATTGTATCATTACGATTATTAATAAAGATTCACAGTGATATTCAGTAAACTCTTAATATTTTTTACTATTATAAACAATTATTTATATTATTTCTAATACAATGGAATATTATAAAGTTTTCGTTTATCGTAACTTTTTCCAAATCTAATACGATAGTTACATCGTTGAATGGTATTCTATAGTTCTTTATAGATTTCTATCGTTTTTTATTGCCTAGGTGATGAGTGTACACAGAGAAATATTATATTAAAAATTACTATACATTATGGTATTCCAGGGATTTGAAACCAAATATTTCTAAAATTATTATACATCTTCTATACAATACAATATCTTCTAGACAAATGTTATATTTTATAAGACAAATTTCTATAAAGTATAGTAATTTCTATAATACTAATCATGATATCCTTATAAAGCTATAAGTATGGTATATTTTATAATATAAATTTTTTCTACGTGTATATATATATACAAACAAAAAGTATTGATTTTGACAATTTTAAATAATAACCAATTTCAATCCAATTGAAATAAGTATTCAAGATAAGTATTCAATTGAACAAAAGGAGGAAAAAATGATTCCACGAATCAATATCAATGATTAATAGGTACATATCACCGGGTCATATATAACTGCACCTACTCTAATGTGGGAAAATTCGACGACGGTTTTGAGATATTTCATATTGTCTATAAAAAACATATTTATTATGACTTAACAAGGTTAATGCGTATAGGTGAACGATTAAATTTATTTGACGAATGAACGTATTTCTAAAATTATTTGCAACAGTAATAACCAGAATTACGTGTTTGCGATCGAATTACGAGATTGGGAATGAAAATAATGCCGCGGGTATTTTTATTTACTTTTTTTTTGTTTTCTTTTTTGTTTTTTTTTTTCGTTTTCGGTTTCTGTGAAAAGTCGCAGGAAACCGACGAAATAGAATACAAACAATAATATTTTGTTTTCGAATTAGTCGCGATCTAAAAATATTTGGTTTCCTGGTGTTTCAACAAGTAGGAAACGAAAGACGGGACATTGTTACAGCATCTAAAGATAACCACACGAAGCAGAGTCTTATTCAAATTTACGCCACCGATATCAAAAAGATATTAACATTCTTTTTATCGCCGTTTAAATGCATTTTCACAACAACGGCGTTGTTGCAAATGCATTATAAATGATATTTTGGTCGCGCATTCTGGTGTCACCTATATATGACTGACGTACAATTCATTTAATTCGTCATTATTTTTATTTTTGTTTTTTGTTATTTCTATGGGTTATTGACATTCGTATTGTTGTTACGGTTATATTTACATTTTTGTTATGATAATAACAGATTTGACATTGGCACTACTGTTATTGTTTTTCAAGAACTGCGAGGTTCAAGACGATGATCTTTTAATATTTCAATTTAATATTTTTCTTGTATGTCGCTATTTCGTACAAATGTTTCTTATTGACTTGCAATTTATGAAAAGCAATAAATGTAAATAATAAAAGCTATAAATAAATAATTTGAAGAATCTTTTGATTTTCTTTCTGAATTATTTCAATGGGACAACCGTCAGTATTCAAATTAAGTTTCAATACACTTTTGAATATTTCTTTGTTATTTCATTCAGAATAATTATTAAAACAATAAAATGTATCAACCTTTTGTAGATTGATAGTAATTAACTTTTAACACGAGCAAATGTTATTTATTAAACGTTTTGTATTTTATTTCATTTTAACTCTTTCATTGCCAAAGGTAATTAATAAAGCAGTTAGAGTGGGTAGAAGTTTAAACAAAACTTTACGAAATGATACATCAGTTTTAGTGATCCGCAAGCAATTCTGTATATAAATTTGTTTAGTATAATTTTATTTTAATTTAATACAATTTTTTATATTTAATATTATGATAATTTATATTATTTCTTTTAATACGTAAATCTCTTAAATGGTAAATTCAATTGGATTCATTAAAAAAATAAAAAAAATAAAAATAATTAATTAAACTAATATTGAACTAAAATCGATTTAAAGTATTATTAGAATTGTTTATTTCATAAAGAACACGTGATAGTTTAAATGCAATTATATGCAATCAATATACGTTAATTTAAATTTATCAAATCCAACTAAACTGCATCAAAATCAAATTGAAACTTGCGTGCAAAATCTTATTGAAAACAATTTAAAAAATTTTTATTAATAACATTAATTGAATCTGATTAATTTGTATGATTCCTGATCAATTAATAGGGATTAATTGTTAATTGATTAATAATTATCTAATGAATATATATTATGATAGTTTAATGAAATAGTTTAATGGTAATAATCAATTATGAATCCTATTCATTATTAAATCAGTTATGACAATTTGAATATTTGCTAGTTCGTTTCCTTGCATATAATGCAAGTATTATAAATTTAATGATTATTAGATCATATTAATTAATTGTCTAATATATAGTGTAATTAGGCTAAGTTGGCAAGTATCCATATCAAAGACAATATTATAATTTATTTAAATTTTAATAGTTTTAAGATGTTTCTGTCAGTATTTTAACGAGTTTTTTTAACATTTTTTTAAATAGTTTAATTTTAAATAATTATATTATTAAATTCTTTTATTTTCATTCTTGCCATCATTATTATAGATGCAGACCAATAATAAACTGATATATTAAGTGACATTGAACAAGTTAACATTAAAAAACAATGATGTATATAATTAATTTTCAGGTTTTCACGTATTAAGGTTGAACTATTCTCATTGAAATACCTATAAATATAATTTTATTTAAAACATATAGAATATTCTACGTATATTACATTTATTTAAAGGACATAATTTACGTCATACGTACCCGTCTATATAAAATATATATTATAATATCGTTTGTTCAGAATCTCTTATAATGATATATTATTGTAAGTTAAAATTGAATATTACCAATTAAAGATAATAATAATTGAAATCTAATCGGTAAATTAAAAATAAAAATATATTATATTTATATATATATTATACTAATTATATATATTATACAACCTGGTATTAAATATTGTTTTTTATTTGAATGATTTAAAACGATTCTAATACCGTATTGGTTAAACTGAGATCCTATATTGGTTAAAATATTATATAGTGTATATATATAAATATACGAAAATTATATTCAAGTGAAAAATATTTGATTAATCATATTTTCGTTAAATAAACAAAATGCTTGTTGAATTTTCTTTTCACTTTAATTTGAACATGTCACTATATATAATCTAACGTATATATTAATACTAGATACATACAAATATCTAAAATTCACTTAAATTATATCCCAATTTTGTTCAAACATCGAAACTATTATTAATTCCCCCAAATAATTCAGTTCCAATTCAACTCGATTCAACAAATATTCAGCTTCGTCGGTCGCTATCCTCCCTTATACATCTAAAATCGCACAACTCGCACAATTAATTCCCCCATCAAGTCCACCGTCATCACTCAGATAAGCACCTGTCGGTAGTTCGAAATTCGATCGCAGTGCCCCCCTCAAATAGCGCGCGACCAAAGAACCGCGACGGTATCTTGGCCGTACGTCCGGGGAATCGGCCGTAAGTCCGCGCATCCACATGGTGCGCGCGCGACCCCGATCAAACGGCCGTTCAATGCTCGAAATCGCCGAGCAACAATCAAATTGTCGTCGGGCCTCGCCGAGATCCTCGTCTTCGTCTCCTCGCGTTTTAAGTGACGCGGGTAGGTGGGGAGTGAAGTGCGTCTAACTATAGAGGCACCGCGAACAGGATATTGTCGCGAACCCTCCAGCGACACAGTTCACTCCGACGAGTCATCGAGAACGCGTCAAGCAATTTATTATCCCCGGGTTATTATTAACAAGTAAGTTGTTGACGCGTTATCGGATCCGAATTTCGACGCGGCGACGCGACGCAACGGTTCGGATGCCCCCTCCCCCCGACCGCCTCCGCCGCCCCCCGCCCCCGCCTTGATCGCTGGCATGACGGAATGGTCGAGCGCGTCCGCGGAGCCGATCCGTTCCAGCGGGAACGCGATCCCGGCCGACCAATCGGCCGAAACGCGATCCTCCGTTGTGCTAGACACGACGCGGCGGGGACGGTTTTGATGGTCCCACGCGGCCGCGAGTCCACGGACACAGCGATTGACCGTCGCCAGAGATGGTACCCGCAGTCGAGGTCATTTGGTGCCGCGGAACGGACTGCGGTCGCGGTCGGTTGACCTGCCAGTGACGAATTTCCTCGCGGTACCCTGCCAGGGCGTCCGAATGGCCATATTCTTCGGCCACGGCTGATACTCCGGGTGATTTGTGGTTCAACCCGAGTAGAATTCCAAGTGGCGAAGGGTTCTGGTTGACGCGGGATGACGATGCACTGGTACCATATCACCTGGTGACAGTCAATCAAGCCAGCCGTTTTTATGACGGTTCGGTATGAGTTGGAAGTAGGTTTATGGTGGACGGTTTGCAAACGGATACGAAGATTGTTCGGCGGTTGGCTAATTCGAGATCCAATTGTTCGTCGTATCCGAAGGTGTCGTGTTTCGACGTTGGCTCTTTTTGGGTATTCTGTGTTCATGATTCCGATGGGAATGTATTTTCGTGTGGGATGAAAAGAGTTGAGTGCGATGGGTCGCAGGGGTCATTTTTTGGTGACCTTTTTTTGGCTGGTGGAGTTTGTTGGTAGTGTCATTTGGTTGACGCGGGGTATATATATATATATTTATTTAGCCCTGAGACCAATTTTAAACAACAATATATATATATATATATTTATATTTATATTGTACACCTACATGTGTATGTATATATGGGTCAGTGACAAATTCCATAATGCGACGAATATATTATATTTATTTATTAGTACAGGGTTTACATGTAAGATAATGGAAGCAATTATGGAATTCATATCTGATGTGCATACGTGTGTACGTATATAAAAGTGTATAAAACAGCCACAGATTGGATTATCTGCGCGGCGAGCCAATAATAAAACGCTGCACATGTAAATAATCCGATTATTTATTTTAAGACTTCAAAATGTTTGCATTTTTTGTCGCGCGCGCGCGGTTCTATTTAAAAATGCTTTTAACCTCAAAGTCGCACAAATAATTTTTCGGATTGGGTTTTATTATGAACGGTGGACATTCGTGGGTAATTTCAGACGGTCAACTGAAAAAAACAAAATAGAATACTGTTTTCAGATACGATGTTATAGGGTATTCGTTTCGTTTCAGGTGAAGCATTTTTGAAACTCGATGTTTTTTGAATCGTATCCGACAGATACGTTAGATATCCGCGGAACCCGTTTAAAGCATCTAATTGATCAATTAATTAAAAGTTTGATAAAAAAGCGACGATTTATTGTCTCGAAATAGTGGCAACACGAACATTTCGCACGCGGTGAAGCGTGAAGTGGTGTCCTGAAGTTTACCTAAATACGAAGTTGGCAGAAAAACAATATTCAGCTTCGGTATATTGTATATATTCAAATCAAGATTACATATGTAGGGCGCAGTTGCCAAGTTTTCTGCGTCAGATAAGCCAAACCAAACGGTACAATCGTTTATATTTTGGACCCGCATGATCAATGATTCCATTTCTCGGCGGCGATTGAAGATTGACGATTTTTCGTTTCCAATACCAGCGGCCACTCTCGAGGTTTCGTATTTCATTCATTGCTATACGAAAATCAAAAATCATTTTATCGATCTAAACAACAATTTTACTATACAAAAGTGCAATTGTAATTGCAATTAATTAATACCATCATTTGGATGCTTCTGATTGGTTAAGCTGATCGAAATCGATTACGTGATTGGCCGAATTTACATGCAATGTAAAAAAAATACAAAACTGCTACGAAGTGACGTTTTTATGATTAAAATATAGAAATACAGTTTCTTTAATGATTTCTACAATTTATATTTACTTTTCGGCGTGAAAAATTCCTGAACAACTGATAATAATTGCTAAACAGTAATGTAAAAATCCAAAATTTCGTAAAAACCTAATTAGGCTAATCACCATTGAATGTTTCATGACATTAACGTATTTTCCGGCCCTTTTTATCCTTTTTGTAGTTTTCGCGTAAAAATTTTTCCTCGCAAAAATGCATTTACAAAACTGTACTCAACGAAAGCGCGGTCGTCGATTATCGTCATTTTCCTTTTGACTTGTTCGGATGAAAAGCTTGGAATTAAAATTAGAAATATCGCAGCGCGATTTGATCGACCCGCGTTGGCAGTGAAAATAGACGAATGCGGTCCGGCATCAAGTAGTGAACTGACCCTTTTGTCGTGCCTAACGGGGGTACGATAAACGGCGCGTAAACGCGGGTCCAGTTTCGCCGGGAACGGCAATTTCGTGTCCCCATTCAATTGTCTAAACTCAAGACCTAATTGCAAGTCTTAAATCAAGACGTTGCATCAATATACTTGGACAATTAATTTTGCAATTAGTTAAAAGCAACCGTCAAATATTAAGACACTGATGTCTTAATTTGAGACGCCAGCGTCTTAATATGCGACCAGGATGTCTTAAAATGAGACAAATTTTTGTCATATTAAGTCGCGGAAATTGTGCATTAGGAACCTCGGGTCTTACGATAAGACGATGGAATGTTACATTAAGACGCGGATATTTCGCATTCAGACGCCGAGGTCTTACAATAAGACGCAGAAATTTTATTTTAAGATCAGTTTATTTTGCATTAAGACACCGTCTTAATAAGATGCGGTCTTACCATAAGATGCAGAAATTATATATTAAGACGCGGATATTTCACATTAAGATACCGGGGTCTTATAAGATAAGACATTCGCGCGACTGCCGATTGGCGTGACCGGTCGTAATCAAGTCCGCGGCTGCATTGCCGACGCGACATGTAATTAGGATCGTAAAAAGCGAGTAGCGCGCGCGAACGGAAAACGCGACGACATGAACGTCGGCGGTCTGGTCCGTCGCGATGTTGTTGAAATACAATCTACGTTTCGTTTAAGAACAGGTTTAGATGCCGGCGCGGTTCTCGTAGACTATTTTGAATGCGAGTCGAGCTTTCCCAAATTTACAAGCAAGAAGCGGTTGCCGAAGTGGGTGGCGCAAGTGGCGGCGAGGTTGAATTAATGCCCGTCGTTGTGCGCAATCGGACCGGCCGCGTTCCGACAATTAGCTCTCCTCGCTTTGCCGCGCGTTTCAGATTTTCAGGATATTCAGGCGACTGCTTTGGTGCGCGTTTCGGTAAGCGCAACGCTGCGGGGTAGTTTCAGGATATACTAACTCGAATTTGTTATACCCATGAAATTCAGGGAGAAGTTTCAGGAAAGATTTTTCTTTCGGGAAATGTTTCAGGCTGGGGTGTTTCGGGGTGGCATTTCGAAATCGAATTTTTGGGCGCATTTGTTCGTTTTGCGGGCCGTGTTGAAGACGCTGTTTCAGGACGACGTTTCAGGGAAAATTTTCAAAGTTGTATTTCATAGCGCATTGATGTTTAAGGAGAATTTTTTTCTACGGAAAAAGTTTCAGAGAGATAGTTCAGGGTGAGATTTTGACACTGAGTATCAGGACACGTTTCATTGATTTACGGAAGATTTAACGACGCGGTTACGGGAAAGGTTTTTTTCAGACAAAAGGTATCAGTAAAAAACCTTTTCGATCTGAAAACAGAGGTTTTCTTTATTGCTCGTTGCGATGTTAATGGTCTTGATAATAAATACTACTCCTCGCGCGACGTCACAACGCTGTTAAACGTCAGGGATGCATTTATGTTAATACTTCATTGTCCATCTGTCAGTTCGTCGCACGCCGTAGTTTGTTTCAGTTTATGTTTATACGAGCGAAATCGTTACAAATCTAGCAGTTTGTTGCTTTGCGAAATGCCGCGCTGATTCATAGCGGGAAGCAAAGTGCATATTTATGCATCGCATTCCTGAGCTTTCGAAAGGTGCATTTCAATTCTGTTATTCTCGTGAATCAGAAAAGTTGAAAAACAATAAAGAAACAAAATTTGACCTTGAAATTTCACGCGATGATTTTTAAATGAAAATCGAGATTGACAGTTTTCAAAATCGACGTGAAAAAAGAATTGATTTTGGCATTCGTTCGCATTGACGACGAAAATTGTCTAGACGGTACCGGTGTCTCAAATTAAGACCGTCGTGTGTAAGATAATTGGCGAATTCGCGTGTTAACAATCGGTGAACCGTTCGAATTAATTGGATTTAATGGCAATTAATTAAACATGATTCTTGAGAGTAGTCTATTCTTAATGTTTCTTAGATAGCAATGGGGCGTAACGTGCATCGTATCGTAATAAAACATCGCAACTTTGTAACATACGGTAGACGACGTTCGCGTCAAAGTTGTGTATAATTAACTAAATTGCTGTTGCAGACGTTTTCTGATCAATGAACTTTGATTGTAAATTTATTGTTGCGGGCGAATTACTTTTGCAAACCACTTGCGAAGTGTTGAAAAAAAGTGGTGGGGGGGAATATTAAAATAATTAAATTAAATAATATATACATATATATATATAAGATTCTCAAAATTTGTTCATATTATTCTTATACTAATAAAAAAAATACTAAAAATCGTAGAAATTATTATACAAATAGTTAAAACTCGGAACCCAATAAACTTAATAAAAATAAGACGTTGTTAAAAAACGTTAATCAAAATTACTATACAGATTGTAAACGAGAACGAAACTTTTGAAAATAAAATTATAATCACGTGATGTTTTTGTCGACATATTACATTCCTACCGAAATTTTTGCCAAACTTTTGAACGCCATAAACTTCGTTCGCCGATTGCGTCGCGGTTTCTTTGGCGAAGCCGAAAATTCGCGATAGTTCGCGAGCGCGGTCGACGTTTTCAAATTGCACTTTTCGAATTTCGCGTTGCTCGGTGGCGCGCCAGTTTATTTATAAGAGTGAAAATGATTTCGAAAGTGTATGGTAAAACACGGATTCATGCACATGATTTCGCATTCCACGCGAAACTATGAATTGCGACAGCTGCGCGTGCAAAGGAAAAGCAATGAACGTTCACGGATTCGCCTGAGCGATGAAAATTTTCGAAAATAGCAGTCGTCGTTAGTACGTGCATGTGGAGATGCAAATAATCTGATCTCATGTTGATGAGGATGAGTTTTGGTGCTGCCCGAGAGAACAATATTTGACGGTGCTTTCATTTTGAATTTAAATTCGGAATATTGTACGCGGAGAAAAAAATTGTATCATCAATGACCGTACCTTTTGGGGTTCGAATGATACACGAAGAAAACGTTTTATCAGAAATGACTATATTTACTACTACTCGTAGGATGGAGTTTTTGAAAATAAAGATTTTACTATATTTAATTTCAGTATTGCAGACATCATACGAAAAATTACTATATTATATAATAATCTATGCGGTAATAAGGAGTATTATTTTTATTTTTAAATGCTTCATCCTACGTGTAGTAGTGAAAATAGTATTTTTTGATAAAACGTTTTCTCCGTGTAACTTGAGGAATATTTGAAAAAATACTATACCATTAAAGCAATATTTATCATGTGATATAGCAAAAAAGTGTCAAAATTCATTCTACTTTTATTATAAATATTTTATTTTATATGACAAATTTTAATACATAAATAAACAATTTCGATATTATGGTATACACTACTAAAAATGTTTAGCTGAATTTACTATATTTTTGTAAATTCAATTATATTATATAGTTGATATACGTTGAAATCTATATATTTAAATAATGAATGAAATGATTTTGTTAAATGGAATATAGTTGGTTTAACTTAAACTAAGATACGGTTATTTTTAATAAATCCAAATTTCAAAAGGATCGTTTACTATTAATATTATGTTAATTTTGCGTTGTTTAAGTTTTACAAAAAAATTATGAAATGTAATAAAATAATGTAGAAATAAATAATATTATCTTAAATTAATACTTCGTAGGTTTTACAATAATAAAATATAAATATATTTTATTTATAAATATATTTTTCTATATTATTTTAATAAAATATTAAATTAATTAATCTTTGCTAAATTAATAAGAAACATTAAAAGACATAATTAATATTAATTTAGTAAAATCAACTAAATAATTTGGTTCAAGTAAACTTTTGACATTTTCATAATTTGATCAATTTAACTAAAAGGTTTGATTATTCTGAAACATGTTAACCAACAAATTTAGTTGAATATACTATATTATTTTGTTGAGTTTAGTAATTTTCCTAAACATCTATTATTTTTATGGTTTTAATATGTCGATCAATACTAGAAAGTATAGTAATTTATATTGTATCTTTTTTCTCAGTGTATACTGAAAAAAAATATATTAATCGTAGGTTTGTTTGTTTCCTAATGTACATTTTTAAATATAATATAGAAAAATTGATACTCTACAAATAATGTCTATTATATATATGTATATATATATGTATGTATATAAGAATACTTGTTATAAATGCAAGTCTATCTTGCAATCATTATAAAATATATTATATTTTACACTAATATTTTTCTCAGCGTAGATACGATTCGAATCGTAATCGAATTGCGATTTATTATGCAGCGTTGCCTTTATTTGTTTAAATGTTTGTCGGTATTGATCGTTGATTGTAAATCGCTAAGGAAAAGGTGCATGTTTTGCATGTATTTTATATTTTATTTTTTTATATACACCACATTGAAGTAAGATTATTATTAGGATTTTAGTTGAAACTGAAAGGATTTGAAGTAATTGGTCTTCAAAAATAGCATCTGATAAGATTGCAGTTTATAATTTGAAGTTATTTTTTGGTACTTTATAAATAGCGCATGTATGTACATATGAGAATGATGTTCATTGAAATGAGAATAGTAACATTTTAATTGAAAAATTAAATTTATAAATTTAAATCATTAATTCGTTTGAATTTATTTAAATAGTTTGAAATTAAATTAACGCAACAGGAATCAAGTATAAATTTGAACACCTTGGATTTTATCATACCAATCTGTAATTACTACAACACATTCAATCACATGGATATTTAATTTTAGTTTCTCATTAAATGAACTGCAATTTTTTCACAACGCAATTGAAAGTAAATCCTAATGCTTTATGTTAAATCTCAAAACTTTTCGTCTACTGAATTATTCCATTACATTTTATATTCAATTATTCTATTAGCGCAATTCATATTAATCCTTACTAATATAAAGTGAAACTAGAATTAAATGCAAAAAAAAACAATTCCATTGATTTTTATGATACCAATTATTAATCGCTCTAATATTATGCCGAAACATTGAAATCTATTCTTAGTTTTCCATCAAATGACTTGCAAATTTTCACGCTGTAATATAAAGTAAATCATAAGTGTTACAAGATTCGAAGCTCAATGCTTTTCATCCACATGAATTATTCAATTAAGCCCGCGCAACCGGAACCGAGTCCATCTCATACAAATAATTCAAAATTCAGAGGGATATTTTACCATTTGATAAATCAATTGGCATTGGTACATTTTCCTCTCAATCATATGTCAAACAGAATCATATATATTTTAGTCATTGCTAATATTTTTTCTAAACAATTATGTATGTCATTAAAAAGTAAATAAAAATGAAAAAAAAAATAAAATTCATACCTCAAATATTTGGTAACCCAATGTTCATATCGATGTGATTATTAACCATTATGTTATGCATTTTGCAGGCTTCTGAGGAGTACAGAGAAACCAGTACCCACAAGACTCATCGTGCCAAGAAGACCAAACAGCGCAAGGAACAGCACATTGTAAAGCAGCATAGCACAAGCGTACAGGAAAGCTCAAGTGTCACAACAAAACGTAGCACAAGTTCGCAACAGGAATCTGCCAAAAAGACTTACAGTGTTATTCGACTGAACGGAATCCCATTGCCACAATCGACCGGTGGCACCGTTACTTGTACGTACCATGCATGAAGATCGACATTTCATAAATTTCACGTTAAATTGAAAAAAAGAACGTGGCATTGTACAATTGACATTGTAATATCTTGACAGTTCTGATTGGATAAACCAGTTGAATCCAGTCATCTCGTTGGCTGGTGTGGTAATACTATATCAATTGTAGGGCTGTTGTATGGAGAAAGATAATATTGATGAACTTACAATATCAATAGTAAAAATTGTTTTTACTATTACAGTTTAGACAATATTAACTTCATAAGAAATTAAATAAAAATTGTTTTTAATATACTCTTAAAGTATTGATGTAAGATAAGGTAAAATTGTCAATTTACAAATTTTATAGAACCTTTTATTATGAATATTGGGGTTTCTTCAATATTTCTTAATTTACAATGTAAAATTGTACGATTATGTAAATAGTTCCATTTGTTACATTATTTTATTAGACTGCTCTCAGAGTAGTAAATAATGGTATAAACTGGTTGGTTTCACCAAGTAAATATAAATCAATTAATAAAGGTTACACGATACCGTATTGTACCAGACCAATTTTCATTGTTTCTAGTAAAATATGATTTCCTCGGTGTGATCATACAATGTATCAAGGCACGTAAAGTCACGTTTTTCTCCCCGATGATAAAATGCACATTTACTCATAACGTAGACGGTGCAATCGTCCACTTTTCTTACTTAGGAATAAAACTACGACTTGACTCGCACTGCCTGATTGATCACACTATAGAAGTCTTATTTGGAAGCAAACAATAATTAATTACTGTAAATGAATTTGACCATAAGACTGGATGGTTTATTTGGTTATCAATTAACAGATATTTGCATTCCTGAGCAGTAACCTAGACATGTCTGCAGTTTTCAGCGACGACGAGGTGCTGCTTTTACCGTGAATTAGTTAACTCTAACAAGCGCGCAATGGCGTACCATGCGATGCCCAAGAGCAAGCTACAAGAAAGATAGTGTCGGAAGCGACGTGATATTAATATTGAGTGATTAAGTGGCTACGGATGCGCAGTCTCGGTTGGCCCAAAAACCAAATATTCTGCAACCGAGGGCAATCCAGAAAAAGACCACTTCCGTGTTCATTTGTACCATCTTTCAGCAATTTTCACTTGTTCATTCGTCACACAAATATAATAGGTTGCTGACGTGATTACCAAATCCGGTTTAGTAGAGGGCGTATCAGGTTGCGCGGTGGTAATTATTGGTGTATTGACAGATTCGGCACGCATTTTGCATTTAGGAAAGATGTTTGGATATAGTGGAGGCAATTGGAGGAGCAGAGTGGTTGTATTGTTGAAATAGATGAATTAGATTAGGCCAGGGACTTTTTTTTTTGAATAGGATGGTTTTATTATATATATATGGGTTAAGTATATATATGTATATGTAGGTATGCGTGAGTGTTGATTGGGTGAAAAATAAATTCGAGATCACAGGTTTTCATCGTGATGTTTGTTTATTGGTTTATTTATGAATTAGTCATGTGAATTAGAGAAATTTAGGATAAATATATGAGTTGGTGTTTCATATGAACTGTTCTGAAGGTTTATTTTCGGACTTCAACATACTTCAATTCATTCTTCCTTTCTTTCATTCATTTTATATCATAAGTCACATAAACTATGAATAAATTCGGGTTTTAAAAAAGAAATAGGTGGCACGATTTTTAAATAAATTATACTCGTTTTTTTTTTTTTATTAATATCATTTACAGATATGTACTAAATGTATTTTTTTGTATATGATTGGTTAATATTAGTTTATGTTGATGGTAAAGATTCTAGATTAGAACATATAAAATTATGTAAATTTGGAATATCGATTTTGATTAATGTTGAGGCAAATTTTAGATCAATAATGTTTATTAATTAATATTTGTAAGATTTATTTTTATTTTATGTAGCATGTTTTGTATTATTATAATATAATAGACCGTTCTTAAACGCAGAGTATATTCAGTATTAGTCAACTGTTTCTGATAAACTGTCCCGATCAATTACATTTAACTTTAGGGTGATACGGTTTCGAAAATAATAAATAAAGACATTTTCATACCTATCAAATATACATCAAACCAGACGCTTCAACTTGGTTATATTTATACTTACCTTATCTCACTTTAAAAAGCATTCCTCTTTGATGGTGTATTTTAAATCGCGCACGCAAAAATAGAACATTGAAATCAAAATAGTTAATCATATAACAGCATTATCACCCACGTAAATAATATTTTTGAATCATCAGCATCTGGACTTTATTATCAATAATTATCAATCAATAAATAAATAATAACTAAGAAAAATTAAATTATTTATTTCTTTATATTTCATAACAATTCAACGAACAATAAATCAGATTACAAAATTTCTATTCAAAACAAAATCAATGGCAAAAACATGTTTAAAATTTATATAATAAAATGTATGAGCCAAAAAATTACACTTAATTACAGATAATGACAGAATCAATTACAATTTAATTTTAAAATAAACTATTATTAAAATACATTATCAATTTCAAATACAAAATTTTCATTTCTTTATTGATTTTTATCTACTATCTGATGGTCCTTACAGCAGATATCATATTTGACAGCAGTTTGGTGAAAATTACTTGGCACGATTGGTCCATAAAATGGCATTATCTGTTTGTTCAAGTCTTACGTGCAAAACCTGCCGACTACTTGTCTCGTGGACGCAACTTGCAACCTCCTGGCTTCCGAGCTGTCAATTATTTCTTCATGATCGTATGATTGAGTGTGCGCGCGTCCTTAATGAAGTCGTGCTAATGCCTTTCAATCAATTGCAGTCGAATAAATAAGCGACGTCCGAGAATATCCGTTTTTCATTCAAATCATTCCTTTTTGAATTTCCACAGGCATGTCAATTTAATATGTTTCTTTTGGCACGTGATGCTGCAGTCTTGAAATGAAAACTTTCTGCGACTCGAAATCAGATTAATCTATTCGTAGAATATTTCGTCTAGTATTTTTCAAATCCATTCGGACACCCATTTCGGATTGCATTTCATGATTGCCGGATGTGCTAGAAAATCGGCCATATTTTTTTCCCCATTTTCCACCATTCACCGCCGTATGAATAATAACTTTGGCATTAATATATTGCTATTCATTATATATGCGCAAGAAAATTATAGTATAACGTCTTCTGCCAGCAAGAAATTAATGTTCTTTGGGAATTCAAATATTATATAATTAATTATGAAAAAATGCATTCGCATATATCCTGCATGGCGCGCAGCGGCGGCTGAGCGCTAATATCGTATATCTATATATACATGAGAAATTTGCAAAACACACTCAAATTTGATTATATAATTTTTACCTTATTTATAAGCAACTAAAAATATTGCACGCGAATGGGATATATTTCAGGCTTATTCCGTCGGATTACATTATTAAGTCGCCGTTTTTACATTCAATTGATGTTGGTAATTGGATAATCTGGGGAAATGCAATTTGTAAACATTATGCAATTTAAGCATTTATTCTTGCAATTTGATGGCTATCTTGGTTTTAGGTAAACAATTTTGTAATTACATTTTGAAATTTATAACATTTAGATATCATAAAGATCCAATATGTGAATTGAAGAAATAATCCAAATCAAATTTGAATTCAGTTGAAGATTTTGTGAATCAAGTTGAAACTATACCCTATAAAATCCTCATCATTCGCAAGATCTCCGGGTCCTAAACTCGGACTCTAAAACGTCAAATCTGGTTCACCGCGGGGACCAAACAACCATTCTAACAACAGCTTCACTGTCCCTCGCGTCAACGCAAATTTCCTCTTGTCCACGGACAAGAAAGAAAACGGCAAAAATATCAACGCACTTACGCCACAGAGCGTCATTTCCTATTGCTTGAGACACGTACCATCAGGCTCCTGACAGGTGGTCCCACTTGTCCAAGCCCATTTGTCCAATCCTATTAGCTGTCCAATTCAGAATTTGAAGTGCTACAGTTGAAACGGAGAGACAACGGCGGGCTGCGGGATAAGAGCATATGCAATAAAAAAAATTAAAATAGTGATTAAACTTGTGACGATATTTATTAAAGCGTCTAATAATAGTAACGAATTTCCCTAATACCTTATAAATACTTGTTTATACAAATTCAAATGAAAAAATAAGTACAAAAGCGAACAAATTACTTTACAAATGTTAAACGTTGACTGAGCCAATATGCGCCATTATGACTCCAAATTGAGAAAATAGACTTCAAAAAGATATGAAATTCTGCAATGAACCAAGATCAAGATGAAATTATCAAGATGACAATAAGCATCTGGAAATCCCAACTTCCCTAGTATACTAATATAGTATCAATTTACAAAAAAAGATCAAATAGTAATCAACTATATATATGTATGTGTATAACATATAAGGATGAATGATAATCGACAACTTTATTAATAAATTCATCCATACAACCACTGCACTCTCACGAATCCATAAACAATAAAATCATAATTTGAACCACACCGTGATCCCTACTACACGTCCCCAATCAACCACACCAGAGTACCAAATAATTCCATTAACTACTCAAGTACTTGAAAGGTGACCCTACCACCTTAGTACCATATCAACTATACCATTCGCAGTCATCATAATCCGTGCCGGATTATCAGTCATCATAAGTCTTGTCCCGCATTGAACGACCCAGTCGTTTGCTGGCGCGTACGTGCACACGTGTGACACATACCCATCTTCGCTCATACATACATATACACATACATACATATATATATATATATATATATATATATATATATATATATATACAAGCTAACACCTGTCACTCTCGTTCTATAAATTTGATGCGCCCGGCAGGTAACGGCCCTCCCCCCGCGTCCTTTGTCCCCCCTGGCTGATCGCCTCGGCGACCACTCCGCGCGCTCGTCGTACCACTTTTCCGTGGCGTCTGCGCGTCAGGTCGCGCCAACGCGACCCCCGGAGCGCGCCATCGTCGGGCCTCGCTGGAGCGCGCACTTCGGGCCACGGACAGACGCTCGCGCGCCGACACCGCGATCGCGCCGTACCTCCGTCGTGACCCCCTGGTGACCCCGTGACCCCGTCGGTAACGGCCGGGCCTCGTTCGTTGGACGGTGCGCGCGCCTGGTGGCCGATGGTGCCGGGGCCGGCCGCCAGCAGTGAGCCGTCCGTCCCGAAACCGCTGGCGCCGCTGGTGCCGTCGGCGCCAACGCGTCCCCATAGCGCCGAAAATAGTCCGCGTTAAAATTAGCCGACGCGAATGTCACGTCCTTTTTGATCCGGGTTATCGCGCTAATTGGTCGCGCGAAAGTAGCAGCCCCCATTGGTTGACGGGATGACGAATCGTCGGCATCGATAGGTGGATCCGTGGCGGCAGCCGGCTTGTCCAGTGGCGCGTCAGTCGACGCTGCGACGGCCTGGTTGTTTCGAGTGTGCGACCGCGAGTCTTCGCGACCTGGTGATCCTGGCGAACCGCTGGTACCGCGCGCGCCACTGACGGTAACTGGGTGGGCTTCGCGATGGTCTTCGAGCAGCCGACGTCCGCGGACGAGTGGCACGAGGTCGCGACCTTTTTCAAGCCTTGCTTCAAGGACGTCACGTACAGCGACTTCGATCGACCGGCCGTGGGGCCGATCTGTTACGCTTTCGGTGGCGACCAGGAGGAGGCCGCCGACGCCGCGCTGGGCTTCGCGCCCACCACACTGCAGAGCCTGTTCTACGTGAACACGCGCAAAGGTTGTTATTACTGTTAATCCGCCTGGACTGTCCAGCGGGAGGAAGTGTGGCCGCGGTGGATCACTCGGTGGCCCGGTTTGGGCGAAGGTCGGTCATTTTTGGAATTTGGTTCGGGGTTCTTGGTTGAGGCGGAGCGCTGGTTCAACGTTATAAAGAATTACGGTGTATTAATAGTCGGAGTGGGAGGTTGTCGTTTAAGAACGATTGTGTTATGTAATTGTAAAATTCGGGTTGAATTTCGGGGAATTGGTGGTTGGGGTTGATGTTGCGCGATGAGGAGGGTTTCCTGGTTTGGATTTTGTGGCTGGTCTTCGTTGTTTGGTCTTTTCTTGCGTTATTTAATGACCGAGTTTGTGCACGGAGGAGAGTAATTTAGAAAAAAATGATTGCTTAAATAGGAAAACTGAGCTGTACTTGAATATTGTACGAAGTTAATTAGTTGACATTAATTAATACATAAAGTTGCAGTTTGGTAGCAGCCATTTTGGTCGCACCAACCGATTTGACGGGTATTTTTTTGTATGAAATCCAATACTGCTTGGACAGATTGTTTAACAATAAAATTGAAGTAGTTGAATTGGATGATTTAGTAGATCCAATTAAATTGGATTGGAATTGGATTGGATTGGATTGGAACAATTTATTATATATCTTTGTTAAATGCGAAGAAAAATCTGATTCAATTTTCATTTTGTATCTTTATTATATAAAATATATTTTTTATATGATTTCTCAATTACACGTTTTAATATTATGTTAATTGAAGTATACCGTTAGTTGATGGTGAATATAAAATTAAATTGTAATAATTCGTCGTTATAATGAGGTTTAATTAAATTAAAACGTAAATTTAATTCGGTTTAATTGCATTAAGCCTTGTATAATTAGTTCAATTAGCTGCTTTAGAAATAATTATCAATCATATGTCAGATTTTGATAATTCAATTATTTAATTCTAAAACTAATGTGTACGTTACGGTAGACATTAATATTTCAAATAATTCATAATGAAAACTTTGGTAAACCTTTCTATTATTGCAAAAATATATATATACCCTTCGAACAATATATAAAATTATATAACTTTATTTTTACTAACTTCTACCAACACTGCAAAATGAATGAATGACTTAACTTAAGACACCACAAGAAGTTCAATTGCTTGAAATTAAGACCTCGGTCTCTCAGAGTAAAACACTTTTATGATATTTTTGAGTCGGATATTTTGGTATTTGATTAAAAATAAAAAAAAAAATATTCATTAAGAGATGGGATATAATTACAATCTTTTGTTTTTATTTTATAAATATTTCAATTCTTTCTACACGTTACTCAACAGTTCGTCTTAAAATTCACATTTCCCACTCAATTCCCGTTTTTGTATAACACCATCTCTAATATTCTCATTGATTCCAGTCCAAAGCAATTCAATCAAATTAACCGCACAGAAATACTCGAACAATTTCGATTGAATGCGAACGCTTTTGACTGATCATTTTGCACGGTACATCTATTTCTTAAATGAAATAACGCTATTTATCCAAAGCAAAACAAAATTTGATAATTTGCGAAGATTACATAATGTAATTTCAAGACACTTTCAGTATGATTTATGTCTCGCTATAAATACAGCGGACGTTTTTAATGTTTCATTTGAGAATCATTTTAGAATTCAAAGCCTTTTTATTCTACGTCAATTTATTTCGAATTAACGAGCACCCGCGAAAACGCCGAAAAAATAATATATTGTTTATATAAATACCTTCGGCGCGTTCGTGGCTCCGAAAAATTTTCGCCCGTCTTCCGCGACGCTCGAAAGACATACCGTCTTTTATAATTCCATAGGAATGCCGAAGAAATTAAAATATTTGCGCAAAACTTTTTTCTCCCTTTATTTTTATTTCCGCGCTATTTTCTGATTCGCTATTTTTGTACGGCAAAATGACGAGTTTTTTTTCTCTCGCTCTCTCTAAAATTTCGAATTAAAAACAGAACCGAACCGCTCCGTTTAAAAACCGAGTTATTTCGATTTGCAAAATTAATAACCGCTTTAATAAGTCCACGGAACACGATTCTTTTTTTATCGCCATTTCCTGTCGTTGTATGACATTACTTTTGTTTTCTCTTTCTCTCTCTTGTTTTCGTCTTTTAAAACGCGAAACATTCTTTCCCAAAGCTGCTCGTCGACACCGCGCAGACGTTCATCACTCTCATTTTAATCTTAGAATAATTGATCAATTTTAAATATACTTTCGCGTAACTTAATACACTCCCTTCTTATTTTAAGAAGCGTACAGAATGGTGGCCTATACCGGTCACCATTACATTCTTTTATGCCTCGAGCGACGGCTTCCATGGCGCGTCTTCTTCATGCGACAAGATCTATTTTCGACAACGCCGACAAACAGTAAAAATGTACCTGGTATATCATTTATACATCCGCATTTAATTCCGTTTTATGTTCCGAATATAAATGCGCGAGCGAATTTATGTACTAAATTGTGCGGTACCCGAGCATGTAGCAACAGGAAGCGTGCGGAGATGAGACGTTAATACCGTTGGTAACTGAATTTTAATGACAAGCTGAATTAGCGTAAGATAAGATAAACGTAGATAATGAGACATACGATTGCTGTAAAAATTAGCGAATAAATGGTAAAAAAGGGTTTTCGCGTTTTGCTTTGAACAGTGACATTCAATGTTGATGACATTTGATTTATAATTTGCATTACGTAGTTGCTGAGATCACTATCTTCCATATCTATTTTAATTCATTATTCTGGTCCTCAGTCCGAGGATATATATTTGTTTTTGTTCACAATTTTGTAGGGTTTTAAAAGAATGTTGGAAACTTGGCGTTGTATTGGGGTATATCTTTGAAATGAGGCTGTCG
>JABFQC010001018.1:0-21588 GCA_022817085.1 Psilanteris sp. ZL-2020
ATATAAATATTTACTTAAGTTTATTGGCTGTAAAGTTATTGAGGTTAATGATTTTTTGTCAATATTTATTACATTTATTGATTTGCAAATACACGATATCTGAATTGAATATAATTCTGTATTGTTTGTAACAATAATATTACATTAGTTCTTAATTGAATAATAATAAACTTGTACTATAAATTATTAGAGATAATTTAAAATTGAAAACATACGCCAGGTTTTTATTAATTTACAGCAAAATTTGTATTACATTTTTCTACGGCTCGTATTATTAATTGTTGTGCTATTGAAATAATTAAAATCAAATTATATTTTATTGCAATTGTTGAAGAAACGTACGTGCAAAAGAGAAAGAAAAATTATGATTTAATTTAATCCGAGCTTGTAATTTTAATTATTCCTTCGTTTGAATAATTTAAAGATAAAAATTAACTAAATCTCCGGGACGTGTAATGAAATTATTAAACTTATTTGATAAAATTTTATTATATTTATAATGAATATTGACTTAATTGTACAAAGAGAAATTTAAATATTGCGTTGAATGAACAAAGTTGATTTCTTCATAATATATTAATTTTCGTTAAAAACAAGATCTCTGTCTCTTTATTTCATTTAAATGAATATAAACTTTTTACAAACGCGAAACGAAACAAATGTGTGCCGTCGAATCGATCTACATTCATAATCGTTTTTGTGTATTGTATAAATAAAAGTAACGTATTATTTTCTGTATTTTTTGTATTTAAAACATTCTTATTTGTTATTTTAAATATTAATTTATAGTTATTATATTTTCAGTTTACATGATTGTTTTTGTTATTGTTGTTGCTTTTTGCCGTCGTTTTTGTTGTTCTGTTGCTATTATTGTTGTGGTTTTAATGATATTGTTATTTTTTGTTTTCCATGTTATCAATAGTTCATATTAATATTTACAATATTGTATTGTAATAAATATTAAAATAAAATTTTGTAAATACGCTAAATGACTTGTTTCAGGCTTTTTTCTTAGTAATAATTGAATGCACAGCGTTGGAAAAAGTGTACTTTGAATGTTACTTTTTCCTTGAAGAATTGAATTATGGCAAATTACTTTTCAACTTTACTAGTTGATGTAGCGTGAAGAGGCATACACTAATTAGACGCGACGATAGGGGAAACGTTGAGTGGCTACTTCACATCGGAAACCGCTCTGTAGAAAACATATTGTACCGAAGTGAAAGATCAGGAATATAGCTATTTCATTGAACACGTCGTGAGAAATCAATAACATCACGTTTTGTGTATTACTGATTAAACGTATATATACTTTGACAGCAACAAGAATATTATTTTGCTTGTGCTCAATTAATTAATGTGTCTTTAGAAAGAAGAAGAAGAAGAAGAAGAAGGCCTTTATGAAGTTTGAAAAATCAATGTGCTCGTTGAAAACATTTAATTAATTAACTATTGCTTGCTGTAACAAGAGCAATGTAAAGTGGCATCTGTATTAATAAAAGATGACTTAGGAGTCGAGTCTTTTCAAGAATGTTCAATTTTTTTTTGTTTTGTTTTTTTTTTTTTTTTTAATAAATTTGTTCTGCAAATTGTCTTTTAATCATTTTAATGTTCAAAATGTAACAATACTGATTTTGTGAATAATCCGCATGAAAAATATATTTTTTTAATTTCTAATTACGAACAAGTTAAATTATTACTAAGTTTTTTTTTTACTATTTTGTATCGGCAATAATATTCGACATTAAAATGTACTTGGACTTAAAATTTCGCAGGTTAATAAAGTATTTAAGCGAAGTACGGGAAATAAAAGTTTAGATTTTGTTGCGGCTACTGCGAGAACTATTATTGCAAAACGTTATAGCTAACGGTATTTTACCTGATAAAGAAGGTTGATTAACTTTGTGTGTTGCAAGTAAAACTTTTGAGTTTTATTATTAATTTAATTATTTGTTTGAAATTTGATTACCCATCTCACTTGTGATATCAAAATATGATTATTATTTTTAAAAACGATATAATGAAATATCAACTTCATTTGATGCCACGCTTGAAATCGAATTGTGTGAGTCAAGATGAGTTTTCAAATAAACACGGACCAACCTATGTTGGTCGGAAAAAGGGGTTTGTGTCGATAACAAGGATTTAAACAGAAATTATTTTCCTATTAGGACTATCACTAGGCCAGCTTCAAAGGACTTAGAAACGTTCTAAGTCCAGGTTATGCCCTCGACTGAGGGCATAAATGTGATATGTTATTCAAGGAACTAACTATATACAGTACTTACAAAGTTATGTACGGTGTAAAGGGGTTGTGTATATAAAGCAGTTTATGGAACATAAAAAATAGTTACTCAAAATGTGGTAAGTTGATTCTGATAATTTCGAATTATTTATATTTAATGTTTATATATTAATCATTATTAATTTAAATCTGCGAAATTAATATTTTATAAAATATTATTATTTTTGATACACTATATGCTTTGCAGATGCAATTTTAAACGTTACTTCATGAAGGATCTCCAAATCTACTACAATGGTTTAGTGTTTCGTGATTACAGTATTATAGCATTATATATTTAATAAAATGTAATTTTTCAAACTATTTTTGGATGATGGGAGATTGTTTTTATGTAATAAATTTCCAAATTCAAATTAAATCCTAGACATAGTAAGTCGACTCATTTCTTTATCACCTCGAAAACGCGCCCACTCGCCACGTTTTTAATACAATAAAATGATTTTCTTATCGTTAAATATATTCTACCAAAATGAGACAATTGCATCATGCAAAAAAGTATGTATTGAATAAATTAACAAAATTGTGCCATACTCTTCTACATCTGTCCGAATCGCTCGAACTGCCACCTTTTAACGTCATTTTAACGTTATACCCGGTATCATAAACATGATATGTCATATATATATAACGCATTCTTTATATATGAACTAATATATTAAATTTTTTCCTCCCGAGACAATTACACATATGCTTTTATACATCTTAAGGTTTATGCTAATGTTGATATTATATCACATTCTAATGATTGTATATAATTAAGAAGAGTGCAGCGAGCAGACGCCTGTAGAGACGCACAAATGAGGAGACATCGCTGGGACGAATGAATGGATATACTAATGCAGGGAATCTGCTGGAAGTTTCCACGCCAAAGCATGAGGCCTAAAGGGTACAACAATGAAGTATACCTAGTCTGTTCGTACGCGGCGGAAATATTACAATTTCGTATACAGACGAGGGGTGTATCTCCCCACATAAATGCATTTTCATTTAATGATGCAATACTTTAAGTGTAGCAATGAAATAGATAACGCGAACCCTCGCACTTGAAGTCTGACAACAGCGGGGTGTACAGACGCGCCATATTCATCAACAAGCACAAAGCCTATACACTCTGGTCGAGACAAACTCTTGACTCTTTAAAAACATATTCAATTCAGTTTTCGAGCTTATACATTTGTTTGCTTAGGTAAGTCAGGGCGGCAAAGCGATCTTTAAATTATGAATGTATTTCAATGAATGCAGAGGGTAAATTTCAAGGAATATTAGTCGAAATAAATTTTCATTCATTTTAAGCTATTTCTTGGTGAATTTTGATTTTTGCTTACATTTTATGGATAATAACACATGATTTTTAAAATGATAATAAGAGTTCATTTTTATGAAGTATGATACTGTAAAAAGTGGTCTTCTGAGTGAAGAAAAAAATAATTATAATTTCATTACAAAATAAATGTAACTGGACGTATATTTCTAAACTTTAAACCTATCGTGTACATTATAGATTGAAGTACTATAAAAAAAATTTTTGCAGACACGTATCGAGGGGCCCAAATGTGGTTTGTCCTCAAAGGTGGTGGAAGGCGTATCTATATATATTAATTTTATACTACATTTTTATTATAATTATATAAGATAAATTTAAATTTTGGCAGTATATATATATATATATATGATACGTTTTTGAAGCTATTTGGAAAACTTATAAATAATAATTCTGATAAACATTTAAAATTTATAGAAAGAATGAAACAATATAACATAAATGATTATTTAAAGAAGTGATTATTCAAAATTCAATTCTTTGAACACAAAAATAGAGATATACGTGTCCGACTCAAAATTGAGTGTATTAAACTGTTTCGTTTTTGAGTGTTGATATTTAACGTTTGTTTAAATAATATATTTTATATTCTGTATAAAACATTCGAGCAATTGCATTATTATTATCTTGATTAATAATAAGTTGTATTATTATGTTAATTTCAAGTATTTATTGTTCGTTAAATTGAAGATTCGACGTTGAATCAACGTGGAGCAATGCCACTTTGTTCCTATGTTCACGTAGATTCATTTACGCTACAATTCCACTTTTCGTACGCTTATACGTGAATATAATTCTCTTTAAGACATTTACTGTCTTGACTAATTGCAAACGTTAACTGCTTTGTTGCGTATCCGGTTCAAAAATAAAGCATCCAATAAGTCTTATTTATACCGATAGTAATATTGAGGAGTTTCGTAAAGTTCATTTACTCTGCACAGCAGATGGTGAGTTATAAATCTGGCGCACTGTTAATTCGGTTTTTGGAAATTACATAAATTCAGATATGTAAATCGCACCCCAGGTACTCTAAGCTTGTTTCAAGTGTCGCAAAAATTCGTTTTTTATGCGGCTTGAATTTCGCGAAAGAACTTTCGAACGAGATACTTTGAACGATAGTTTATTCAATAAAGATAAAAACGTTAAATTGTATTTGTCACGTGTAACCTTTTATTACTTGTTTATTCTTTTAAAAACTGGTTAAAGTATTGAATAAAAATTTCAGTTGCCGTTCACTGGATATTTTACGATTATAAACGTTATTTTATTTGAATTATACATTTTATTATATTAAATGAACTCAAAAAAAATAGTGCTACGATCGATAAAAGTAGTTTTAACGACACAAAGGTTCAGCATTCTGTTAACCTTTTAGAGCCGTATGATGCCATATGGCATAATAACAAAACAAGTGCTTTTTTTCAAAACGAAACACAGCTTAATGTCGTGTGTAAAATCCGGGATTAAACGCGTTAAAGAAATATTTGTGTTAAATTGATTATAAAATTGCTTTTTATCTTCTGGATAACATGTGTCTAGCGCAACGGAGTCAGTAAATGTTTAATTATTAAATCTTTGTAGAAATGGTCATTAACCAGATCATTAATTTCTGAACCGATGCTAAAATTTTTAATTTATAATCAAGTAATGACTGTTACCAACAAGACGTGAATTAACGTTAAAAATAAACAAATTTTAAATAAATGTGAGTATATAAAAGAAATTAATTTAGATGAAGAGTATTAAACCATTATAAAATGACAACACGATGTTTTTTGATAACAAAAATCATATTTTTTGCGGCCACGGAGAAGCAATATTTTTAATTATAATTCCATCATAATAGTCACCGATTTATGATTTTAAGTTTATAATCAACTGATTATGATTAAAAAATAATTGTTTATACTAATTTATTATATATTTAATTATTTTTTTAAATATTCTTCATATAAATGTTAAACATAAAATTCGTATAAAAATGGATAGAGAACTTTCTAAATTGGTTGAATTTTACGTCAAAATCAATAAACTAACGTGTGTTAAACACTCGATATTATCGTTTAGATAATAATATTCGTTTATAGTAAAGGAGTAAATATCTAATTATTATATTCCTTTGCTTCAATGGTTACAAATTGATTTATGAAATACTAACCTAAGGTGGATTTTTGTTTTATAATCAAGCAATGTCTGATTAATATATACATAATTTTCAATTAAACATTTGATTTAAAATTAATGTTGACCCAAAACTATGGAATTGCAGAAAATGTAAAAACGTTTTCATAAAACGCACATAAAAATGGAAGTCCATAACCTTCTAAATGAGATGAATTTTGTATTAAAGTCAATAAATCATCGTTTAAAAGTAATTGCAAAAGTATTTTCATTACACCGTTCGAGAAAAATTGCTAAAAACCATAAAATAAGCCAAAAACCTATTTCCTTTTAAATTGTAGAATCTTCGCCGAAGAATAATATTATTTTCAGCGGAGCATAAAAATCACTTTTTGAAAATAATAACGCAACCAGCCAAAAGTAACAAAATGTGAACGCGGCATTTCGTAACAAGAATTTTAACGAATGCCAAATCGATGAATTAATTTTAATTGTGAGAAAACCATAATGCATTCGCGAAATTATATTAGACCAGACTACATCATAAATAACAATGGAACTACAACTCGATCATAATACAACAGAGGCTGAATTGAACTTATATTAAACTAGGTATGTTTGATTAATTTCGACTTATAATTACATATTGGATTTGACATATACAGAACGTAGAACGCAGGATCTGCTACTAATGATTAGCCCTCGTTCACGTGAAATGCTTGGTTAAAACTCATCGTCGACAGATCCCATTCTGACCCGTTAAACTATTGGTACTTGAAATACTCGATGGAACAACTACATTTATGTGGCTCGCTCGGTACACTATTCTCCGAACGGAATATAATTTACTACAAAACTGTTCTCGGAAGAGTACGAGCTAATGTCGTCATTCGAGTTGTAATGAAGTAAGCCGGCTGATGAGAAATAGTACGTGCAACTATAATACTGTCGAGTGACGTTGGCTTACGAGCGTAGATCATATGTGTTTAAATACGTATGTTATATGGCAGACGAGTAAATGCAAAGTATTCGCATAAACGTGAAGTTGCTATTCGTAGCGCGAAATGTGCCGGCGAGTGAATCTTTGAGATAAGGCAAACTTAATAGCGTATTAAATTAAGGGTATACCGGGATAATTGCTTAGACGAAGCTTTTGTTCTCGTAATATTGTGAAGAAATAATTCGGTTAAAATAACAAGGCACGGCCGGCTAATTTCATAGGTTAGTTAGTAATTGATGATATGAGCCTTCGCCATTCTTTTTCGTCCGTTAATCTTGAATGCAAAAGTGTCTCTTCTGCGCCGCCTTTTGGAACCGTCTATTATATTCAAAATTGCGTGCTTTAATGAAATATAAGAATTCTCGCCTTGGTATGTGACATGCTGAGTGTGTTTAATACGCTGACGCGAACGGAATCGCATTCTTGCAATTAGTTTTTGTGCACAAAAAATGTAATTCAGAGTTTAGTGTAAATGTGAATGTTTAAGTGGACGAATATGTCATTTTAAACCTTTAATTTCATGAATATAAATTGTGTCATGAAATAAATTGTGGCGATAGTATTGTATGAGTGTGATAAAAATATATTATTAGTATAAGTATTATTAGTATAAACAATATGGTGAATATTTTATTCACCATTATTTATTTTATTTATTATTTATTTATTTTAAAATGGTGAATTGAATTTTTATTGGATTCGAAAAAAGTAGTTGTATTTTAGTATTAAATAAAGGTAAGAGCATATATATTTTCGAACATTAAATTGGTCTAATAAACTGTGTTAAATAATGTCGCATTTGAATTTATAAAAATACAATGTAATTATAAGAATCTTTCTAATGTAAAAAAAAAATAACAAAAAAGTAAACAAAATTAATATTTTGATATAAAATGAAGGTAAGTGGATATTTATTATCAAGGTTTTAATTTGTTTAATAAATTGTACTTCATGAAAATAAAAAATATAATGAAAATATAAGTTGTATATTCCTTTAAATTAACAAGCACAATTTTTTTTAATAAACATTATTTTTTGTATACTATAACTAGTATAAGTAGAAAAAACTAAAATAGTGAAGAAATGATTATTCTAATTAAGTCTACTAATTTTTAAGACACTTTTAACAGTTTTTTTTATTAACTTCTTATTTTTAATATTAAAAATCTCCACAAAAAGAAAACCATTCATTTTAATTTTTCCTTTATTTCTTGCATCCAAACAATTCATTTATTTTATTTTAATTTTGTTATTGTATTTTTAATGTAACATGTACAATATATATATATATTTTGTAGTAAAAATTCCATCAATTATATATTACAAGAAAATATCCGTTCTCTGAAATAATCTCAATTGATTTAAAATTGCAAACTGTGAAGCAATCTGATACTACTCCAATATTGCTCAATGTGTATTTGTTAATGGTAATAAAAAGAAGTGATAAAAGTTTATAGCATCGTTACCATATTATAATAGACGGTAAGACGTAATTGCGACTATGCCATGAAAAGGGTTTGAGCCGCTGTATGCTGCGAGACTGTTGAAGTTCATAGAAATTTATATTATATCCAGTATAATTTATTGCATTTATGCAGCAGCTTTACAAGATTATATTCTTATACAAATTCATCGATGTTGATACAAGTTGGATTTAATAAAGCATAATTGATTTTATTTCAATTTTGATATGCATTAATTTATCAAAAAATGTTTCTGTGCAATGATGAACATTAATCAATTGCATGTAATTTGTGAAACCCGAATTCATATGTTATTAATTGCCTAAACGTGCAAACCGAAAGCTATATCATACGCCGGAGCCACAAATTTGATAAATTGGTAACAACATATCATTGATTTTTACTAACATCTCAATTTCATGAGATGGCGCAAAGCTATATTGCCACTTGAAAAGTCACGTGATTTTTTACCATGCAATAAAATTATATTACACATGCAATTGAAATGTATATATATATAGATATATATACATATTATATAATTATACGAATTACAATTTAGGATTAAATATTAACATGTAACAAATTGTTAACAAAGTTAAAATAACAATATAATCAAATTATACAAACATACATTTACATAGCAATTAAATTCAACTTGAATACTTATTACAATTTAATACTTGAATTCCTCTTTGAGAGAGTGACAAAGTGTACTACCTAACGCTCCGGAATGTCTATTACGAATCTTACGGATTAGTAA
Organism: Psilanteris sp. ZL-2020; assembly: GCA_022817085.1. Classification (NCBI taxonomy): domain Eukaryota; kingdom Metazoa; phylum Arthropoda; class Insecta; order Hymenoptera; family Scelionidae; genus Psilanteris; species Psilanteris sp. ZL-2020. The sequence goes on from JABFQC010001018.1 coordinate 8,974, forward strand.
TCAAGTGCTGAATTTACAGAATCTAGGGAATAACATGATGAGGTGGTCGATCTATCTGAGATGCGATGGAAAGCGAGTGAAAGTGCTATATATACGCAGGCAAATCAAATTCAAGTTTAGCTAGATCAAAGTATCAGACGTATATGTACACTTGGCCTTGATATAACGTGTGCCTTTACTTTAAACATTCTAAAAGAAGACCTTACTCCGTAAGGTAATTTCGCTAAATTGACCAAGCTATATCGTTGTCAACGAAAAATTTTAAGCCTTCAATATTTCAAGATATCGGCTTTTATGTATCATAGTTTGCAGGTAAGTAATAAATTAAATACTGATTATTACATTGTTATATACATTTTTCTGCACCCTGATTGTAACGGTTACCCATCCAAATAATGGCAACCGAAATCTCACCTTAATTTTTTTATACATAATTTAAACTGATTTTTACTGTGTAAGTTAAATATAAGTTAAAATTATTAATATCCTATTTTGGCTTTAAATAAATAATAAAACGTTAATAAATATTTTGAAAATTTAAACCACCATGACCGCGTTCCAAAGAATACTCCATGAATGGAAAATGACTGAACGACATCTATAAAAAATGATATTCTGAGATAAGAACTAATCGGGTCTTTATATATGCCAAGGGTTATGTTGGATGATCTAAATTATGAAAATCAATTTTATGAGCTATATTATTTGTATAAATAAAATCCTAGTAAATCCTTATGTGGAATGCCATTTTTCATACAATATTATAAACAAAAGTTAACGGATTGTAAAAAAATCTAAAGGATCCAAAGTGTTAAGTCCAGCATAGAAAATAACATCTAGGTGGTAATACCTTATTATTTCCAACCAATGGATACATGTATTTTGGCCAATTTATATATATATACACATTATTATGAATGGTTTATCAAAGATTCTATCTGAAAAGTTTTCCTTTCGAATATGTTCTGTTTGTTTGACAATTTTATATCAAAATTCGTTTTTGCTAATATATTCTTGAGTATAATTAGCAGATTTAATTTTTATGACAAATGAGGATGCGTCGTTAAATTTAAAACGTTTATTTGCATTGTCAGATTAGAGATTATGTGTAATAAGGTAATAACGAATTATCTTTGGAAAAACGTAGATCATAAAGGGTGCAGTTTGGAAACTTTCATAATGAGGTTTCTATAATGTAGATTTTCTAAGACCTGCCTAGTCATCTGTGCCAAAGTTGGAAAACTCGGAAACGTAATCTTTCTTAAACACTGCGAAGTCGATCAAGTTTATTAACAAGTGAACAGCAGGTTTTGCTTCAGGCCTCAACACAAAATGTATGTACATATATATACATGCTACTGATATTAGAAGTTCTCGACGCAAAGTTATAACTGTTTCGTAAGTGATATAATGATTGATGAGCAATGCGCCAAAATTATCTGGATAGTAAGGTGTTACAATGAACGGGAAAACATTGCAGTAGCAAAATAGCATGTATAAGCGTACGATATCATGATTTATTTTGCGTATATAGCATGGCATTTGGTTACGTGTATATTCTGTGTTTTTTCAAATATAAAATTCTTAAATCTGATTTACGCTAATATATGTACAATAAATGTATAAAATCTATAAAATAAATATATATATATATTAAAGATAATACATTGTAGTATGGAAAAAACGATTTTTTAAAATATCATATTAAAAATTCTAGAACATCAAATATTAAATTTTTGAAAATTATATGTATATATACAAATGTACTTTAATTGAAATTTTGAAACATCGTTTATCATAAGACTTAATTTGTACGAAGACGATAAAGAAGAAATTGAAATTTCAATTGAAACGATATGACTACTCTATAAAATAATTTCGTGCCAATTTTCGGGTGCCCGAGGTCTTTCCTTTAGATTCGCGGTAATGCTAAAATTGCTCAGGGAAAAACTTTATAAAAAGCGTTTTCATTCACCTGGAAAAAGCCAGTTTACCACTGTGTAAACTACCGACAAAGTAAACTTATTTTGGCGCTTCGGTCAAATAATTATTATGGTTGAAATTTGTATTCCACGTCACGACCTATTTTATTCTTATTTAACGATAAAAACTGAGAAAATTAAATTCCTCGCGCAGCGCAATTCCGACCGAAACTCAAAATTTTCGATAAAAGAATCGAATTTGCTGAAAAGTCGTCGCTCACAATTTGCAATTTGAAATATCCGAAATTGTCTATATCGATTTCATTTTCAACGAATATTTTATATTTCAGCGTCACTTAGATGCCTTTTGCATTCTGAACAATTTAAATATACGTTAAACCCTCATATAGAATTTCGATAGTTCGGCGCAATCACGTACCTAGATTCAGTAGTACAAACTACATTCAGTCGGCCGTGATGGGGGTAATACACGTTTTTCATTCTTCTCTGCTAATATCGTCATTTGTATAAAACATCAATTACAATGATTATACATGCAGCTTTATCAGAAAATCGCAAAGAATCTCAAAGTTGGTCATTACGGCGCGAACTAACTCTCGTCGACTGAAATTATTTATGAAAAGACGTAACAAGAAAAGTTTCTTTGCCGTGACGGTAGCACACGATCAGAATTTTTTGGCGCGTCGAAATAACTGTTTGGCAAGTAGTTACAGTTACACGCGATAATATTTACATAAGTACTTTGCAAGTTATACCGTCGATCCATTAATCAGCCAATCAAGTCGTCACAAAACGCATTCGCAAACGTTAAACAATTGCATGAAAATTACCCGACATAAATTGCACAATGTTTTCGCAAACTTGCCCCATCCATATTGTACCGCTTTGCAGCTTTGCTTTGGGCGCCGTCGACGCGATCCGCCATTGTGAAAGCGCGTTATTTCTTTTCAATTGCGCCGAGTTATTATTAGTTCCACGGCATAAAAGGCGCGCGACAATTTTCAAAATCAATTCCATTTCGTGTGGATTTTGTCGATTCTCTTAATGAAAGCGAATGCCCCTGTAATCCACGCTCGGCGCTGGTATACCTTCGTGATTAACTTGGAAAAGTTTCTGACAACCTCGGTAATGGTCGCTGCAGGTTCAAGACGCCATGGACGATCGCGACGAGGCGGAAGAAAAGGGAAAGGAGGAAGCAGGAGAGAGGGCAGTTGCTTCTTGAAGGGCACTTGAACGAGGTGCAATTTCCGAGATAGTTACCCGACAGTCTAGGAGCTTCCTAATAATTATTTAACGTTCCCGTTGGGAAACTGAGGGTCTCTCCTTTTAATCGGTTACCCGTTGTTTACCTTGCAACGTGACACGGGATTTTATACATGGACACTTTCAGCGTGTAATAAATATTTCGTCGGTCGTGGCTTTGGTTATTTTGACAGATGCTTGTTCAAAAGCGCCCAGACGAGGATAGATGCAGGTAGGCATTATGTTCGAAAGAATCTAAAGCCGAGCGAAAAAAGTTTGTTTACAACTTGGACCTTATGGTAACGTTTAAGACGCTTTTTTTAGGATATTGTTAAATTAAATTTTTAACTTTCAATTTTGGCGAATTGAATTTAATTTAATGTTATGTTATGTTAATTTAATGATTAACTTACGAAAAACACTTTATAACCTGATTTGGTCTTGATTGGGTTATCTTAGTTACGCAGTATATATAAGCAGGGTATTAAGGAAATAATATTAGGGCCTTATCTGTTAGATTTAACACGATGATAGGGTCCTTCTGTAGACTTAATGAGATATTTGGATATTCCTGATTTTGGCCTCATGTTTTCCAAAAATTATTCACTTCATTTCATACTAATTTGAAACGTAGTTAGATTTAAATATTTGCTCCTTATCAATATTAATTTATATATTTTTGCTTACAGAGATTAGACAAATACTTTACATTTTAAATTGGTTTTGATTAGGTATAAGACATTTATTTCTTACATAAAACCTCTGTTAGTATCAAATCGGGTTTTATACAAATGCTGCATATAATTCATTTTGTTCATTAACATTTTGATGTTGATATTATATATACTTTCTTGTTTATAACTGGTAAATTCTGGTTCTGATATGGCTTTCCATTTATAAATAGAACTATTATACGTTTATTAAGATCGTATCATTTTATCATATGTTGTTCTGATATATCGTCTTGCTGATTTTCTAAACTGTTTTTGTGGCCTTACAATGGCCATAACTTACTTGTAACATGTCTTATAAATGAATAGGGACATTGCCTATTAATTAGTGTATTACCGTAATATGGTTTAACTGTTGATATATAATAAAAATTATACAAATGCTTATTTATTATATGATAATTATTATTAAGGTAAAGTAATTGATTAGGAATAATTCTATTAAGCAGTTTTAATGTTTCTATTTACAGCAATTCAACCATCGACGAAATAGACTTGTCGATATCTGATCAATTTATTATAATATTGGTTACAACTTGCACTACTTTAATAAATTGAAAATTGGTTGATTTATGAGATTTGTTCTATTATAAATATTTATATAAATGATACGAATAAAGTCTGTCGTAAATTTATATTGTCTACAGTGCTTTTTAATAAGAAAGAAGAATTTCTGGAAATAAATAACATTTATTGTTCGAAAGCAAATAATTTACAGTCAAATGTAAAAAGTGAGATCTTTTGCATATATAAGTACAGCTTAAATATACGTCTGTATATAAATAAGTATCATAGTAACTGAATCTTAAAAGATTTGTATGTACTTTGCTTATTTAAATATTAAATTTATTGAAATAGTTTAATGGTAAATATATTTAAAATTTAATTAATTTATTACAATAATAACAGAATATGTTGAATGGAATATGTTGAAAAATTACAATAATAACGAAATAATTAATTTTGGTTAAAAATTATTTAGAAAATGCTAGACAGAAAATTCTAAAATGAAATTTATGCATGATTATGCTTAAATTAAAAAATATCATTTATCTTTAAATATAGAATTTAAATAAACTATATAACAAATAAATAAAAAATCGTGAAGGTCTTTATTATTTTAAACAAATATGCTAATTATTAAATAACCTATTATTACATAATCCGCTTAAAATTTGATGGCCTGTTACCATGCTATACACGATAAAGAGATTACTCAGGAAGAGCATATGACAGTTTTATATTACATTATATTACAAGATTTTGATATAAATTTTAATTTAATCAAAAATTTCAAGTTAATTTAATTTGATGTACAAAAATTAAAATATGTTATTTTATTTTTTGTAATTTATAATTTTTTTATTATTGTATTTTTTACATAATTTCGTATTTATTCATTTTAAAAATACTTTAAGTATAATTATATATAATTAAAAATATTAAAATAAATATTTTATGTGTGAAATGCACTTTTTTGTTTTTAGATTAACATTCATATAATATATAGTAATAAACTATTATTAAATCCAAATATAAATTATGCATACACCATTTTTTACATTTTTTTTCTCGAAATAGTTTAATAATAATTTCGTCATTTTTCCATTTTCAGCGAAGTGAATTCCTAAATAAAAAGATTATATAATTTAATCTACGAGAATAAATTACAAAATTAGTGTGTGTATGAAACGTATATCTTATTAATATATAAAATAAAAAAAGATGTAATGAACGTAACATGTTAAAATAATATCCGCGAAGCTGCATTCAACTTTTTCAATTGCTAAAATGAGTATGCAATATTTGTATAAATATATATAAATTAAATTATAAATGATCAATGGCAAATTGAAAAAGTTTTTGTTTCTTTTACGTACGATTCGTTTTTGTAACAAAAATAGTTAATCGTAGATATCATGTTAGATTAAAAATGTTTTACAAATTAAGAGGAAATATTTTGGTATATATACATACAAATAGTTTAAAGATTTAAGATTATCAATATAATAATGTCATATTGGATATCCGTTGAAAAAGTATTAAAAATTTTATATAAATGTGTATCATAAATAACAATACAAAATGAATATAAAAATAAATTGCATTTCATAATGCTAGATTTTGAATTATTTCCTTTTTCGTATGCTTTAGTTTATTCTGTTTTGTATGCATGTTGTGCTTAATACTTTTAATATGATACTGCTAAAACTTCTTTTTAAGTTCTGCTCATTCAGTGTATGAAACTGAATTCTACTAAGCATCAATTTAAATCTTTTTATAATATGCAACACAATGCAGATATTGCACAACATTTTCATTTATAGCATTCATTGAACTGCATAATTTTCTCACTATCTGTCATCTAAATTTATTATTTTTGCTTCATATATTTAAGGAATTAGGTTATATATACACACACAAATGATTTTATAATAAATATATAATTATAAGGCATTCTTTACTGTTACCGATTTCATATATACTTTTACACAAATTAAAAGTTAAAATTGCATTTTTTCACAAGTGTAAATCTATTTTTATTAGATTTGTATTCACGTCAATTCAGCTTCATTCCAACCAGCATTGTATAATTTAAACATATTTATTTTAGACAATAAAATTTATACCCTTCACTGCTGAGTCAAAAAATGCCGAACAAACTTCAAGAACAACTTCAATAACCTTACTTAAATAACAAGACAGCAAAAGGTAAAATGAAAAGTAACAACAACAAAACCACAAAGGAAAACAAGGCTAATATAAACAACGTTGAGAAAAAGGTTGCAATTATAAACAATAAGAAAAAAGCGTAAACTAAATCAGCAATAATATAAATAACTACGCGCGAAAGGTCGAGAACAAAAACAAAAACAAAGGCACAGACAAAAACAAGTTCAATTGCAATAAATACGCGAAAAAGATCAAAAACCAAAACAACAACAAAAGCGTAAATAAAAACAAAATTGACGCAAAAACGAACGGGTGTTACAAACATAATCGAACCATCCTTTCAAGCTCAGTTATCACCTGTAAAGTACGTAACCGTCTCATAAAATCCGTACACAATATAAGTATCAATGTACACGCTGAAGCGAGTCGCACCTGCGCGTCGATTTATGCAAATCCATTAATAGAATAATTTTCGGTGGCACGTGAAAAATGGCACATCGATATTCCTCGTTTTCATACAATGTCAAAGCAAAGAATAGAAAGGAAAAGCTCATGATATATTTTAGAAACTCAGAATACATTTCCATTAAAGATTCTGAGATTACGAGGATCACGGATGAAATATTGAATATACACTCGATCTTATTCAGTCAGTCCCACGCATTTGAAGGGGCGAATCTTTATATTCCGGAAGTGTTCTCCTCGGGCGGGTGCATTACAACTCAGTTTCAGCGAGCAAAGGGACGCTCGATAACAATAAAACTTTTTCGGCGCAAAGCAACCGTGCAACGGTCGATCTGAATATTCTTTATGAACGCGGCCTCGCATCTCCCCGGAAGTATGATCAACGACACAAGAATGTTTAATTTGCGACGCGGCCGCGTACGAATTCGGATGAAAAATCCATCGCGCGAAACAAACTCCGAATCAATAATTACGTTCCATCCATCCACGGAGATATAATTATAATATATATATATATATATTACGCGGGCATCGAGATTGCAGTCTTGCTTAAGACGGCGAAACGAGAGCCGATGCAGATTCGGCTTCGTGCGTTGGGTTTAAGTCAGACGTTATCTCATCTCTCGAACAAATCCTGACGGAAACAAGACAAAGTAGTGAACCGTGAAAGAAGATACAGAGCTTTCAGGAATGCACGACGGTTGCTCGATGAACTGTGTTTCTGATTAGCAAAATCTCATCCAATTTGTTCGGTTAAAAAGCTGACAGTATTTTGCACACGTATAGATATCAATTACGTGAGCATCCAGGGCTCAAGAAAATCATTTATGCCGGTAAGTTTGGTGTGTTTTTCGTGTTTCTTTTATTCCGTTTCGTTAAAGCAATATTCCTTTGCGGAAATCGATCGGTTGGTTTGGTCGAGGGAAAATGAGAACAACAACAATATTTTTGTTTTGCAACAAACTCGAAATCAAGACGGGCGAATAGGACGACGGCAACATCGGGGCAACGCGCGAGCAACGCGCCGCATTCGTTGCCAATTTCAGGTTGTTTAACTCGGGACGTAATGTTATTCATTTATGGTCGACGAATGGGTTCAAAGGTCAATGCAAATGAGGCCATTTATGATGAGTTTGGAGAAAAAATACGAAATTGATTTTAGCTCGCGTAAAAATACACGCAACCGTTCTATGCACGCATTAAAATTAAACTCATGAATAATTAACGTCACCCGACGGTCTTCATTTTTCGACGAAGTAATTTCCATAATTTGCCGTCTTTTCGTACAATTACGAAACACTTTGTATTATTATATTATACATATGTTAATATTCGAATAATACCTTGATTATTCCTGAACTGAAATTATAATTTTATATTATAATGGTGTCGTGATATATTTTTAGTAATAAATAAATTTAGTAAATCGTAATAAATCGTAGTTTGTCGTAAAAAATAAACAAATGTTTGTAGTTCGTAATAAATATATAGACGAATAGAAATTCGTTGCTGGCAGGACGTGCGTTATTTCGTAATAAAAATAACGTGAAACGTTGGATCGAAATGCGCGCATTAATTTGAAACTCGGTCTTACCTCGTTTAAACTTTTTTGACCCACAGGGCCAGAACTGAAACTGTATGCAGTGAAATCTTGAGTGAAATAAAGGAAATCAGAAATATATCTCAACTTTTCCGCAGTTATGCACACTTACGTATTACCAACTTAGGCATTTGTATGCACATATGTATGTAAAATTGTGCAACACGTGCTGGAATACATTTTCGAGAATAAGTTGAATCGGCATGAGGCACGAGGAAATCAGGTTTTTCACAATACATAGTGTGCACATAAGCAAGTAAACGACATGATATACAAATCTATCCGTTTCAACCCTGGCGTTTATCATTCTCAAGCAACGACCGTCGTGAATCACTTAAATCGCTTCGTATCAAGATTCTGAATATCTGTTAACTGAAAAAACTCTGATTGCTGGAGCACATTTGTATTAAAGAAAAAAAATATATATATAACTTGTGATCAAAGTTGCAGAACATTTCAATATTTCAAATTTCACGACTTATCATTATACGCGACGAAATGTTTGGGCTGAAATTGTCAATTGAATGACACTTGGTCGTATTTCAAAACATCATTTTTGAAGGATAATATTTTTTGTATATTTTAACCAGTGGATTACAGAGATTAAATTAGATTTTTTATCTAATTAAACATTATGTTAAATCATTGCACACGTTAAAACATATATTCAACAATTTACTATATATAAGGAGGAAAAAAAATTGTAGAAAAAGTAAATATTAAATTTTAATAAACAGAATGTTGGTTAACATTATATATTTCAGATTGCAAGTTCTGATAATAAACTGATTTAATTAATTTTTACAAATAAAAATGTAAGATTAAAGATCGATAATAAGATTCACTTTTGTAAGTTACGTAGAACGCCAAAGTAAATGTCCTTTTAAATAAACTATTTATTGCATGTTCAATTAGGTTAGAATAATAAAGCTTCATTTTGATAATTTGTTAGCAAATATATATTTGCATCAGACAATCTCATGAATTTATTTAGAGATAAAATCTTTTATATATCGTTAAACTGATTGTTGAATTATAATAAACGATTGTCCTAGTAAACATAAAATAATTTTTGTACAGATAAATATATTGTAAATATGTTGTAAATATATTCCTAATGTATTATCAATATATTACAAATATATTTACATTCTATTTATAATATATTTTTCTATTTAAAAGGATATTGTGAAAATATATTGGTATAATATATTGATAATAAATTTGGAATATATTTACAACATATTTGCAATATACCCATGCAGAAAAATACAGTTGAAATAACGATGATACGACGTACGCAAAGTTTATCGACGTTGGAGAACTACGTTGATACGACGTAGTATTATGGTCGGTATGTGACGACGCCAATTTTGTTTGCCAACAGTTTTTCTACGCCATTTCGCAATGTTGATTTGACCTCTTTTACTAACATTGAACCTATGCAAAAAAACAATAGAGTCAATGTTGGTAAACAATGTTGGCAAACAACGTTGGCGTTGTGTCACATACCGACGTTAATACTACGTCGTATCAGCAGTTTTCCAACGTATACGACTTTGCCCACGTCGTGCCAACGTTGTTTTGACTGTATTTGCTGGCGTCGATTATATTATATAAATAAGTTTTTCATAAAACGGTCACCCATCCACGTAACTGACACAGAGGATGTTGCTTAACTCATCCCCTACACTAAGAAAAAACACAGCTAATATTATTTATAAATTTAGGTTGCAATTGCTTATTTAACTATCTTCCTCAACAGTGTATCAGTTCGGCAGTTTTAGCGTATAATTTCCGCGATTTTTGCGATACGATTTAACTGCGCAAACATCATGACTAATAACAACAAAAACTGCATATTTATCAATAGATGATTAACTCAGTCATCTAGACTGCAGAGGCGCTGCGCGGTTATAACATTAACATTGCTGCCTCGTGGAAATACTTTATTTCTGCCAATGCCAAGTGTACTTGTGTACTGGAAATACTGCTAGTATTTAAGCACAATTAATAATAAAGCCCCCTTCGTCATAAAGTGCCATATTTTCAGTACAGTTATAATTATTTTTATAACATTATAATTATTTTTATTTTAATAAATTTAATAATAAAATAAAAATTGTCATAATAAAATAAAACAACGTCAATTGTGATGGATGATTTTGTTCAAAATATACTTCAGCAGTGAGGATTGAACAATTTCATAAACCGATTTAACAGTAAGTATTAACTGATTCCGGGTCAAACGTCTCGAATCGTTTTCGAGGTGGCAAAAATACGAGTTGTGGTCTCCCATTAACAATTTTAGTTTAAAATATTATTTTTATTTAATATTTATAATTTATTTAATATAAAATATTTTTTGTATGAAAATAATCTCCCAAAATTCGAAAATTGTCTGAATGAATATACAATATTAATACAATGAATAGACAATCCTGTATTAAAAAACCCGAAGACCGTTGTGGCTGAATTAAAGAACCTCTTTAAGGTGGTCCTTCAAGCGAATTTGACAGATATGGCAGATTTCGGTACATTTTCGTTAATTTATTTAATACGTTAATAATGTTATTATTTAATAATGTTAAGAAATTCAATTTAATATGATATATTTAAAATATAAATAGTAAACTCGTTTTCGAAGTGATAAAAAAACGAGTATTAATTATGTCAAGAAATTTATTTGAAAATTTAAATTTATTATACAAAAATATTTTCCCATCATCAAAAAATCATGTTTAGTGTATTTTTAAATATTTATGAAAATTTACTTAAATAAATTTTACAAGAACTTTATCAAGAACTTTATTTTATTAACTTTATCAAATTTTGCGTGTGCAGTGACCGCATATTTAATCAAATTTTAATAAAAGTTATTTTTAAAATTAAGTTAATGAATATATGTATAGATGATGAATTTAATTATTCATATTTTCTAACTAACTTTAATCTTAAATATCCAATAACCATTAAAAATGCAAAAAATAGTTTCATATCAACTTATATGAACTTTTTTCTCATGGATTTATACCCCCGAGACGTTATTATGTAATTTGCAAACAACTTGAAAAAAGTCAATTTTAGGCCATTTTTGTCAAAAATCTCGACTATACCCCTTTATAAAAATCAGTTTTTGGTCAAAAAATGAACTTTTGTCAAATAATTCCAACTGACTTTACATCGAGAGATGAGATAATTCGAGTTATCAAAACTGCATTTAGAAGCAGTTTCGAGTATTATTTTGCAAATGAGGGTAATTTTAATTTAGGCTTTTTTTGTAAAATCGATTTAAATGAAACAATTTAAACTAAATATTACATTATATCGACTCATATTAACTTTTTTCTCATGGATTTATACCCCTGGGACGTTATTAGGTCATTTGCAAAAAAATGAAGAGTTATTTGAATGTACTGTCAGTACTTTCAGCACCCTTTATATAAAGATTAGTGGTTGAACCCGATTGATTATTTTGTCAAGTATAGCGTTTATATTCAATGTGAACTTATAGTGATATAAAATATTTTTATATATATTTGTGAAATATTCAAAATTCCATATATTATCAGATGTTTTCACTTTAGGATCATTAGAAACAGATACTTAAAATGTATATCATTATAATAAAATAAATTTAAATAAGATAAATAAAATAAAAACGATGCACAACGCAAACTTTCATTTAATTAGCATTTGATAAAAATTTGATCAAAGTGTGTTTTTAGATTATAACACAGAATAATAAATAATAATATTATAATAATATTAATATAATACTATTTAATATTTTTTATTATTTCCATTTTTAATATTGAATGTCAAATTATTTGATTACTTAATACATCATTAATTTTTTGGGTGATATATCTTGAAAAAGGGCGGATCGCCAAGGTTTTTGGGCATTGATTTGGCTTTGGATTTCAGTTTTGTTGAGTGTTCATTACTTTTGGGTTTGGAT
>JABFQC010001019.1:0-21578 GCA_022817085.1 Psilanteris sp. ZL-2020
CAATACAGAGCGTTACATTTCCTGGAGGGACTTTACAAGTTCACCACATAAGTCCCTAACTATACAAATAGCAAAATTTACGTTTGCCTCGTAAGTCACTTGTCAAAAATTTTACTTGGGTTATAATAAGGAATATAAAAATATTATGATATTATACATACAGTTTTTTGTTATTCTAAAAGAATGTTAATCATTAATGTTTATATATTTTATTAAATTAGTATAATATTATATATAGGCTATAAGTATAGGCTATAAATGAATAATTCAATTAGTTCAACTAAGACAATTACTTCCTTTGACAGAACATGGCAATGGACAATGACACTTTTATTAATAAATTCAACTAAAATCATAGATACGGCCGTTTCAACTGAAAATCATAGTTATGTTAACTGAATTTCTCAGTTATGATATAGGTTTAAAATTGAATTTTCTGTTAATTTTAATAAAGAAATAAGATAATATAACAAATTCTATATGTTAAAGGGATTAAATTTGTTTGTAATGTACATTTGAATTATGCTGAATTATACGGTATTTTATTTCACTGAAAGAATTTATTCGCATATATAAAATTTCTTCCAAAATATTGTCTTACAAAACAGGATTAGACCCTGTTTAATATTTTTATATCGTCTTATTCGGACTGATAAAAGTATTAACTGATTATAAGTATAAATACCTTGTTATTAGATATTAGAAATACTCTATAATTATAATACATAGCTAACCATACCAACGAATTTAATTGTCTATATTTTGATCGCATTCAGTTATATCAATGACGTTTCTATTTTCAGCCACTTGTGTAAAACAATTAAATTATATCTTTCCCTCATCAATATTAATACGTCTATATTATAGATACAATATAAAAAACAAAAAAGTATGCTAAGTTTTATTCGATCAATCCAATAATCATTAATATTTCCCACGGAACATTTCCTCTGAACTAAAAATTTGCAGAAACAACGGTGTGCATTCATCCTTAAACTTGATAACAGCTCCACTGCAGTTTTAGTCCACTTTTTCGTTCACCCGACGCAGTCAGGAGTTTTCTCGATGAATCAAAATTAGGAATGAAAATGTGATTACCGGTTCAGTTATTACGCACGTAAACGACGCAAGCCGAATATTGGCGTGACATGTGTTTGTGCAGATATATAATAGGTCCAGTTTGGTGTGATGTTGGTAGCAATGCTCCTGACGATATGACAGGCTCGCGTGGCATGGGAGCAGTAACACCCCCCGTGTCAAGAATTCATGTAGGGTAGGCAAGGGATCATAATTAACCAAATACCAATACTCGTCCACTAACCCCCCTCCATTTGTGACATACACGCCACATACGTGGTTAATTGTAGTGACATGTATACCTGGTTACTCGCGTGTTAGTGTACATATGTGCATGACGCGACGCAAACTACATACTTGTTAGCGTCCTTAGCTATTACTGCGCTTTAGCATATTTTTTCATTCCGCGCAATCAATTGATTGGTCCGTTTATCGGCGCATCAAATGTATCATAACGTTGCTTTGTCGAACAAAGAAAGAACGATATCCCATTCAGCAAATTCAATGACAAGGATAATGGAATCGTAAGATCTAATATGGCGTGTATAGTACAGCGTGTAATGGCCAATAAATTGTCTATTAGAGTATAGAAAGAAGTGGATAAAGATGTGGATGTGCGTAGATGAATGGACTGAATGGAAAGTTAATGCCTTGAGTTTAGCGTATGATATATGATTTTTAAGTCGTAAAGTGCGAGAGTAATTTGAGAGTCAAATTTAGTTTTGAAAAAGGAGCGTTTCTAGCAATTGCCTTTTATTGCTGTTAATGCTGGAAAGTGGGATTAAATTTAGAGTTAAAGTGAAATAAGAAATATACGAAGTTTGGTATTTAATGGAATGTGTGGACAAAATTAATACGATGAGAAGAATGAGAAAGTCGCGTTATAAACAGCAAAGATAGGATCAATTTTTAATAATGATTATATTAGGTAATAAACGATATTAAATACGTGTTTTGATACTTATAGTACAATTTTTTCAATTTAATTTTTTAAGTATATATCTTAGAATATACGAATTTATGTAAATTATAAGTACAAGAAGACAGGTAGAATTGAAAAAAAATTAACATGTTAATTTAATATGTATAATTATAATATGAATACTTGAATCATTTATTGGTTTTCTAATAATCAATAAAATACACGCGTAAATGTAATTAGAATATAAATCAATAGAGCGCGGCATGATTTTTCACCGTCATCTTTACTCATTTTTCTCGCAATGCGAAGGAATTAAAGCAAACAAATTCAAAAAACCGGAATCAATTTTTAACAATATACCGTTGACTATTTTTTCATTAAATTAATATGGTAATGTTTTGAACGCTCGAGAACTCAGGAGATATTCATCACACTGTTACATTTTCGATCTATGCAAACCTCCAATCATTGTTTTGTAATTGGTTGTCATCATGCGAGTAAATACCACAGTACAAATTGATGTGAAAATTTTCCGAATAGTTTCATGTCATATCTAACGATGTCGTATGAACTAAAATTCAGTTGATTGGAATTCCTCTTCAAATTTCGAAACCAAATGTGCGAAATAGCAAAATGTGTAAAAAAAAATGAAATAACATTGAATAATTTCGCGCAAAAATAAAGGCAAAATAAATGGGAGATGTACATATCGAATGCTTTTGGTTATATTAATGGAAGACAGGAATTATGCGTTGGATCAATTGGACTGACAAGTTCTACCATTCGGAATTCAAAACGAGCGTCATACAAGTAAAAGTCTAGACAATTTGCGGTCTCTATCAGCCTCGTCCACTAATTCAGAAAAAAAAGTTTCAGTTTTCGCGAGCACCGTAAAAAATCCGAGTCATTTAAATTTCGCCGTTGGAAAATAAGAATAAAAGTCAAGTTGAAGAACGACTCGCAAACAAGAAAAAGACGTTGTAGGAGGTTTGAACGGCAATGCGGAATGGGACTGCGATTAAAAATTCCGTCTGCAAGAAAGTACAGTGCGAAGCTACTCTTATGCGTCCCTCGGTGTAACATCTGCTCTTCCGCAAAAAGAAGTATCTGCTACAACGGGCGGAAGCGAACAAGGAGAGCAAAATTATTTAGAAAAGGAAAAGGCAACAAACACAGCCAAAGACGGCGGATGAAAAACCGTCAATAGCGGCGTCCTTGTCAGCTTGACGCAAAGAGGAGAACAAAATGGTGATGAAAATGAAAATTAAACCATGCCGGTGTGTTTGAAAGCGAAGAATACACAATAAGGACAGACGAAGGCGAGGAATTTGCGAAATTCTTTTTGCTCTCGCGCGCGAGCACAAATTAAAACAGTCGAGCGACTTAAATTCGGCTTTATAATAAACACAATGCAGACGGGCCCGAACAATATCCTGTAACCATCTCTTAGAAATGTGTAATTGCGATGGAAGGCCATCCTGCCTCGGAATCCATTATCACCTGGGGATACCTTATGCAATAAGAATCCAGCAATTTGCATTTTCATAGTAAACCCGACCTGGGACTATATATAGCGTTGACTCAAGAAGGTGCGAAAACAATGATCGCGCAAAGTCCACTTGATCTATCTGACGTCTCCCCCTATCTTAGACCTGACGAACTAGGGAGACTAGGAGAGGAGGAAGGAAAAAGGTAGGAAAAAGGCAAGACAGCAGTTGGCTCTGCGAGTGAGAGGACACGCTGCTGGCGTCATTGTCTGCGACTCTGCGGGTTATATCGCGCTTCTTGCAAGCCAAGGAGGAAAGATAGGGGAATGAGAGAACGAGCAAGTCAGCCCGCCTTTCAACCCCAGGGTCGCCCCTTTACGGGTCTGCCGGTGGTGGCGGCGGTGTCGTATCTTGGCCTCCGCGGCGCGCCGCTCTATCGACGTACAGCCACCCACCCCACTCTTCTTTACTGCCTCCGCTGCTCTTGCTTGTTCGCTTGCACCTTCTCATCCAGACCCCCTTATCACCCTGCACCTTTTGCCAACTCTCTTCCGCACTACCTCCGTCTGCGTCGCACCGTCGGATCTCCGTACGCCGCTCTCTTACGTATCTCCTTGCTTACTTGCTTGTGCTTGGTTGCTTCGCAGCCGCCATCTCCCCGACCATAACTCCCGATTGCCAAGATAGTGAGGACATAGTTCGCTTTCGCGACTCGCTTGTTACGTCGTTGGAGAACGCCCCGAGCGGTCCGTCCAACGAACACGGAATAACGCGACACTTTCGTATGCGATGCGGGATCCACGCTTTTTTCATCCTGCTGGTTCTAATTGGTTATCCCGATGAACGATGACTAGCATACGGTGTGGACTGTATCGAGGGCCGAAACAACTGGAATGGGTCGCAAAAAGTCTTTCGCGTTGGCATTTTTTTACCTCTACGATGATAGAACGTTGATAAAACGTCGTCGGTTTGGTGCAATGACGTGTTGTCAGAAGCGCGCTCCGCACCGACCGAGATAATCCAAACATACATGATAGAAAATTGAATTTAATGGCTTGTTTGACTTAAATTTCATTAATTCCTCTAAACTTTAATGACGTTAGCCAAAATGGTCTTGAGCGTGACGTGGGGTTTGAAGGTTCAAATGAACCGTTGATTATTATAACTTGAGTTGAATTTCATTTTTGGACTTGCGCTTGATCGCCCGGGTAAATATAGGTCAGAACCTATCCGAGGGCAAGTCGTCAAACAATTCATCTCGATATTTTTGTTTTAGTCAATAGCTAAATTCTGAACGACCAAGCGTTTGATTGAACCACTTGGACCATCTAATTGAAAAGAAAGGACATTCGTAAAAGGAGCCCAAAGAATCGGCCAAACTATAAGGGAGATGGACGAACCGAGAGTAGAAGCTCAAGAACGCGTTGTTGAGATGTCTGTCGGCGAATTAGGATGTTGGCCGTGGAGAGGTCTGACGGGGATATTCGGATCCTCGGTCAAATTCGATGTGGAAACATCAAGTGTGTTATGCAGCTTGAGCGTAGCAAGGCGCTTTCCACAACACGCCTCAATGACCATCTGCGGCACGTTGTCAAGAATTTTCGAAGTCATGCCATCTACAGAGCTACTCGAAATTTCCCGAATTTTCCATATATGTCTTTCTAGGCATAGTTCGGATCGTTACCGAGCTCACGTCAAATTCATAACATCGTGCTGAAATTCATACACTAATTTCGCGAAAAACATTATCCGCTCAAGAAAATCCGACCTGAATAATGCACAAACAATTTCATTGCAGATTCAGATAGTTGCAGCGTGCATTAAAATACGAATTATTCAACGATCCGCGTTCTTTCATTCATTGGCTTTCAAAGGTCTTTCACTGATCCTGAATCCTATCGAGCAAATAGCGCGAAAAAATGACGCGCAATTGCCGAAGAATTGAACATTTATCGATGTAGCGTGACGGATCGAGTCATAAATTTCGCGTATTGATCGACGGTCGACGCGGTTGTAGGGAAATGTGTGCGGACGACGGAGCCGGTCTTAGCACTTTCGTGATCAATATCGCGCTCGATCGTCGGATTTGTGAATTATTCAGAGCAATTCACAACGGTATGAAAAAAGGCCGCTCGGCATTTGTCTGCCTTATAATGCTTCGGGAGATCTTAATCACTCAAAGCCTGGTCCATTAACCCCAACGGAATAGTTCGTCTTGTTGTTATGGAATGCCGTATTCCCACGACGGAGGGAGCATGACCTATGTATCAATGAGCGATGTTTTCATCGGCGGTTTTTGCTGGTCAGTTAGCAGCCGCGATTTTCACGGCGCGAGCACGCGAATCTAAATCAAGGCTGATATCCTCGAAACAATTCGACCCTCGGAGCGTGGTGTCCGACGATGTCTGGTCCGGACTGCTAGGACGGAAGAAGATTTAATTAAGCCGGAGCCGATTTATCTCCCTGACAGCGCTTCCCCGATCCTTTGCAAGCCCCTCGGACCCTTGAGAAGGCCAGAACGTGTTCCGTGCTCTTGGACTAGACACCACTCCACGAAAGGCGAGAAACCCTTTCGAGGTTTCTGCTGCTGGTACCTCCACTTTGCTGATACGATTCAAGAGAATGTGTCACCCTCGACACCACTTCGACAGTTGATACGATTGGCGAGTTAGTTAAATTACCACCTACACGAGTTCCCAGGGGCAAATAATTTGTTGATAAAAATAAGACGAATCTTAGGGTGAGACAGGTCCTTCTTGAATTTTGAAACGCCCTGTGGATACAAATAAGAATTTTATGAGATTAAATTGATAGCGGGATATTTACAATTATGGAGTAATCCGTCAAAAAACTTGAGATGCATTTGTATACTTGAAGAGCGGATCAATAATCGACGAATATTTGGTTCTTCCAGCTTCGCATTTAATTAATACCTTTATGACGTAGTTTAAAAAGCACAAATACGTTATTCGGTTTTTGTGAAAATTTAATTTATTTCTCAAGAATAAATGACACCTATGATCTGTGAATATCAGTACACTAAATTAAACAGGATTTCTTCACAAATATTGAAAATATTTCATTTGGAACTAAAAGAAATAGTCAAACGACTACAACAGTTAGTCAACACAACTCAAACTCGGTATGGTATTATATATGTGATTGAAATAAATTAATTAATCGTTCATTGAGAAAAAGAAGTAGAACGAAATTACTATATATTATGACAATTCAATTATGGAAGTGATTTATTTAAAATATTTGCATATAATATTTATTAATAGGGTTTTATAAATAAAATATAATTTATTTATTTTAATAATTTTTAAAATAAAAACATATAACTGTTACGACAATTTACCTTTCATTATAAATCATAATGGAATGGATTGTTTATAAATGTAGATTTCATCATTTACTATATTGAAAATAAATTAGTATATGTAATTAAGTATAATTATAAATATATAATTTATTTTTGTGTGTCGATTACAATTTTAATGATATAAATAATTACATAACCCTTCAAAACTACATATAATAAAACAATAGTAAAATCGAATTTCTAACATGAATAGTGATGATTATATTGAAATAGATTAATTTATTATTATAATAGATTAATACTAACATTAAAATTATTTATATTTGCATTTATTATATAAATTATTCGCTTTTAAAAATCTAATTACGATTACAATTTGTCTTTTTATATTTCAATATACAATAATATTATATTATCTTCGTTAACTACAAACACCTGTACACCACGAAGAAAAGAAGTAGCATAAAGTTACTACGCGGATATAATAAGAAGGCCTTAAATACGTTATTTTTTATTTTAACAAAATTTATGAAAACAACTTTTTCGGTGCCGGTTAAAGTTAAGTTAGTTAAGTGAGTTAGTTAAATCCGGAAATTTACTTTACGGAAAAGATTCTAAAATTTCTATTAATTATATATAGACGGTCGTATTAAATTATGAAAATGTTCTAAATGCTGACGGTGGAAGACTACAAAATGATAAAGTTAATTAAAAATAAAGGAATTTCCATAGAAATATTTTTTCTCAGTGCAAGCGCTGATATGTGTAAAATTGACTGAAAGCCATCACCACATTTTCTCAGAGCTCCGACGTCATTTTGCCTGAATTCATTACACCCCAAACGGGACATCCAATATTCACTCATTAATCCGGTCCGAAAAATATCCCAGAAATGGAACAAGCAACGGCGCGTTTTCAATAAACAACCAGGATACGCCAAATTTCGAAGATAAATCCCGCCAGCACGTCGGCATTCCGATGAATTAATATTACCTCCAATACGCACACCTTTCGGCCCACCCCCGGAGCCTTTAATTAAGCCAAAAACAAATCCGCGCCAAGTAAATGAATTTACTTTCGCGTTGCCCATTACTATTTATCAAATTCGTTGCGCGCGCGATATCGCGCGTCCCAGGATGCTGATCAGCCATTCTCGCAGCGATGTACCCACATCGGCGAGGCACAAAGCGAGCTCCTGGTTTATGCAGAGCGAAGAAAGGAAATATGACCCGATGCATCGGAACGTCTCGCAAAGTCATGATCCTGGCGCGCATCACGGATCCTGCGAGATCGCAGCTTCTTTCTCGCGCCGTTGCTTCGTACGTATGACGCCAGAAAGCTCGGCTTCTCCTGAGAGGCAAACAAGCGGCAAAGGCAACGGCACCCTCCTGCAATTATTAATTAACGCACCCCTTCCCGGGCATTAACGCGGCTAAGAGCAACCCTCCTTCGCCCGCATGCTCTGTCCTTGTCAGCATCACCAAACTCGTCTTTGCTTTCGTCGTAGCTTGGCTGCGAAGCCCTTGCCGTGCTCAAAGCGTCACGAAGTAATGTAATGTTACACCTTGAAATCGCTGGCTCGGCGAGAGGGCCAGACACGCCGACGACCTCATTGACTTGACTTACAAAGAGAAAGAGGCCGGGTCGCCGCGCGAGTCGGTGTAGCCACGCGTGACAACTTGCCCAATGTCGCTCGGCGTCTCGGTTTCCGTCGCCAGGAAACCACCCCCTCGGACGCAGCATTGCCCAGTCAGCCACGATGCAAATCATGACAATAAGATTCGTCGTAATGTCGCGGGTCAAACAAAGCGCGCAGTCATGTTACTTAATTGTTTGCGAATGCGACAGGCGGCCGCGGCATTTTAATTTGGGTTTGGTCCGTTTGACGGGAACAGAAATTGTTTACCTAGATAGAATTGTATTAAAGTACATCGCACGCTTCTATATATATACGCTCATAAATATATGGATGCAATTATAATGTCACTTTTAGTACCTTATTTTTGAAAACTTTTTAAACATATATTTACAAGTTGAAATAATTGGGCGTAATAAATATTATTTGCAATTTATGATTTTATATATAAATACAAGGAAAAAAATATTTATATCATTTTAATATAAAGTAAGCAATTGTATTTTACACTGTCAAAACTTTCTATTCGTCTTAGAAATTATAGTTAAAATTTTATATTTTCCGATATTTACATACTTATGTAAATTACCATTTTTTAACGTTAACCTTTTCGATTTTTTCAAAAAATGGCTAAAAATAAATTTGCCGCTATCGATTCCAAATGACTTTTGATCAATTACTAATCACATTCTTATGTTAAAACGCGTATTTTTACCCGATATAAGTGAATTACTGGCAAATGGCACAGAGATATGGCTAATTCATGATAAAATTTAAAATTTCAATATCGTCATTTTTGACTTTAAATGACTTTAGAATGGATATTTAGAGTATTTTTATGCTTATAATACGTGTACCTATCGATGTGCAACGTTTGGACGAATTTAATAAGTTTTCATTTTTTAGCCAAAATTGCCATTTTTTTAAGGTATACCCCTTTCGATTTTTACAAAAAATGGCTAAAAATAAATTTTCCACTATCGATTCGAAATGACTTTTGATCAATTACTAATCACATTCTTATGTTAAATGAGGAATTTTTACCCGATGCAAATGAATTATTGGCTAATGGCACTAAGATACAGCCTATTCAGGATAAAATTTAAAATTTCAATATCGTCATTTTTGACTTTAAATGACTTTAGAATGGATATTTAGAGTATTTTCATGCTTATAATACGTGTACCTATCGATGTGCAACGTTTGGACGAATTTAATAAATTTTCAGTTTTTAGCCAAAATTGCCATTTTTTTAAGGTATACCCCTTTCGATTTTTACAAGAAATGGCTAAAAATAAATTTTCCACTAACGATTCGAAATGACTTTTGATCAATTACTAATTACATTCTTATGTTAAAACGCGAATTTTTACCCGATGCAAATGAATTATTGGCTAATGGCACTAAGATACAGCCTATTCATGATAAAATTTAAAATTTCAATATCGTCATTTTTGACTTTAAATGACTTTGGAATGGATATTTAGGGTATTTTCAAGCTTATAATACGTGTACCTATTGATGTGTAACGTTTGGACGAATTTGGACGAGGTATATAGGCTTACTTTTCTAAAGTAAATAAATAAATAAAATCTGTACCTATATTTGAAAAAATTAATAATCTGCGTTAAAAAATATCTTTTTATTTACGTATTTTAAAGGAAATATTTCATTTAAAGACACATTTAATTCTTATATACATTCTTGGTTCGGACATTCATATTGTATTCCAATAAAAGTCATTAAATAAAATTGATTTTTATTCTATTTTTAATCACCTGATAAAATGAAGAAAAATAAAAATTCACCGCGAACAAGATGCTATTCCCCGTATATAATATATAATATATAAATATAATAATATAGTTATATAAAATTGGAAGTATAACTCTTTTGCAATAACATTTGATTAAAAAGAAGGGTATAAAGCTAGTGTCGTAAAGCGCGAAACAAGAGCTTTGCATTGAAGCGCGCTAAGAAATATAAGAAAATAGCAAATAGTCGGAAGACGAATCAGTACGCGAGATAGCCAAAGACAAGGACAACCGGATAGCATGGTCTCGCCACGTACGTGGGCTCCTGGCGGTTCGTGTAGCGGGATAAGGATTTATAGTTTAATATCTCGGCGGCGGGGCGTCGTCACATTTTCAACCCCCGAGAGAAACTATACGAATCCCCAGTTACGTGTCTCCGACCCCTAAGCCGCTTTTACAGCCATTTCTGCTTGCCTCTTCGATTTTACCATTTTACCTTCTTCTTTTTCGTCTCTAGTTTCCGCGCTCTAGTCATTATATACCGTGTCATATGTTACAAAGCGTTACTATGCTTATTCCTATTGCCAAGTCGGATTCCAAATTATCGCTGCTATTTATTGTATCATATTTTGCGCGCCATCTTGAATTTCACGAAATTTTTGGATCGTCAACTAAAAGGACTGTTAAATCGAAGAATAGTTTCGTTCGTTAATGTCGATTTCGCTGGTTGACAAAGACGTTAATTACAGCGAGCACGGTGGCTGTAGGGAAATGAATAATTGCGTTGGCGAAGTTAGAAAAGGGAAACCTATGAAAAATCCCGAATAGCATGTGTAGTTATTTTTTATTTTAAATTATATATTAGAAAGTCACTATATATATATATATATATATATATATATATATAAATACATTATACTAACAGATGTAATTTCAGGCTATAGACTTTTTATTTATAACATGAAAAATGAATATTCGCCTTGGTTACCACATTTTCATGGTTCTTAACATATCATATTAACTAAAACTTTAATACATCAGTTGCGTTACATAAGAAATACATAACTAAATTACTCGCGTTCTACTACGATTCTCGCAGTTGTTTGTAAATGGATTCACAATAATGTAATTTAATACTTTCGATAATCCCGTACTAATTCAACCTAAAAAAAGCGGAGTTTCAGGATACTCCAAACTCGCGATTAGAATTTAATGTATGATAAAATGCTTGAATTGTTAATAAAAGTTAATAAAAATTTGGCGATAACGGAATTGCATCCGGGGTGTTATCAATAATTCAAAATGATATAACAACGGTTTCTAAAATATAGGAATTTGCATTAACTGCGAAGTTGTTGCGAATTTGCATTATCGTAGTCACGGACCTCCGTGCAATACTACCGAAATGCGATCGTCGAAATGCTCTCAATCGTTTGAATAAAAATTTTGCGCAGCGTCATTCGATTATACGAAAGTTATTTGAATCGTCATTAAACCGCCACAGCTGCTTCTGTTCCGCCGCGCTTCGTTGCATCTGACTACGTTCTTCATCCGGATGTACGAAACTAACATTAAATTGTGCTAATTGTACATAAAAACGAGTCACCGAACGAAACATTACGAAAAGAAAATAATGCAAGCATCGTCGCGACTCCGGAGATAAAGTAGAATTATATATAACGCGATAAATCAAGGAGTCGTAATGCGACTTGAAGGAACCGGCAGTCCATTTGCAGTATCGCCACGCACACCCTTTCGCTCGGCGATTGGCTAAATCTGTCCCGACACACGCACGTCATTACGAACCGGCCTCGCAACTATCGATACCTGTGCCGGACGCTAGTTTTGCGATCGTGATTGCGACAAAAAAAGCTTATTTTTCACGCCGAGCTCGCATTATCTCAAATTTCACGTATTAAACGACACGGATGTTTAACCACGGTGTCTTTGTTTTTTTTTCAACCCCTTTTTTCTACCCTCGTTCTTGCTTGTACTTTCATCCGCAGAAAAGGACAATGACGCAATAATGAAATTGCGCGCGCGTTTGTCCGTCGCGAATGCGAACTGAAACAAGGACAGCGCGGCAGTAATCGATCGACAAAGTTTGCGCGAAGTTTGCGAGGATGATTGATACGTGCGGAAAAAGTGGCGGCGCGATTAATTATTGAAGGGCATCGTAATTGATTTCTGATCCCCGAGAGAAACTAGTGTTCCGCGTGGCGAAATGTTTAGGCAATAAGGAGATTATACTCATTGCAGCTATAAGCTCGCAGGAAGTCCTGAAGTCTCGTAGGGTAGCCACCTACGGATATTAAAGGAAATGGCGGTATGATTAGTTGAGTACGTGCGAGGGTTTCATTTTAAGGGCTTCCTCCGAACTTCGCCAAGTTGCCACGCATACAAGAAACTTTTGAGAAAACATTCTGATAATGGTCCCTGATACTGACCTCGTTTCGCGCGAACCCTAGGCGACGCGGTCGGGGAGTTGATCGGTAGTGATTTTTGCGGGATTCGTAATGCGCCGGTTTCGGGATTGGAATAATTTAACGGACGGAAGGTAACAAATGTTGACACGGAGCATGGCAGTGGGCGTCGAGTCAAAAATCGACGACACAGAAATCGCAAACATTCCGCCGACCGCAAACGACCGGCCGGCTGCGTAACTGTTCGGGTTTGTATGTTTTCGGGGGTAGTTTGGTTGATTTAGTGACGCCGACGCACATACCGAACCTGCGAGCAACCCTTTCTTCCGCGCGACGATACGCCGACACCAGCTGCAAGACGTACAATGCGGCCGTGCGTCCAGCGAATGTCCTTGACGGGTCCTTTTTGTTCGCGAATTGCGAGACTCGGGGTCATTGGAATTCCGGAAATTCGGCGAGATGCCGATTCGAGCTGATATTAATGAACGCGATCGAACGAGAAAGATGACTCGTCAAGCAAACATTTCGGCTATTCACATGCAAGCGAGCCCGACTGGCTTGTCTTATAATATTAATAAGGGTAGTTTCCTCAATGGCGAGCCACGGAATCGCGCAGAAAGGGATTGACGAGGAGCTATGCTCGCAATGTCCGGCCGGGGTGGAATGCTGTAGGTGGACCCTGGCCCTTGAGGGATCAAGTCTGAACCTTGTTAGACCGAGAATGCTAATTTGCGAGGGGTCACGGGGGTTGGTCGGGTGGAACTCGCGGCACCCTTTCTGACAGTCGTGACCGTCATATTCGGGGCATTCTTCCGCGTGACGCAGGATCGTCTTAGGGGGTCAGTCAAAACGCGTCACACGTGGTGCAATCGGGGGCGGCGTCGGACCGCTTCATCATCCGATGATCCCGCTCGGGTAACGCGGCTGTTTATTCCCGACCATATCTTAATTCCGCATCCCCTGCGTATTACGCGGGAAAGACGCAATAAATTTAGGTTAGTCTCGGGCTCGACGCACCCTTAATCCGGCACTGACTGCGTTCGGTTATTCATTTAATTTCAACGGCTCTATTAACACTCCGTAAAATTAGCAGACGCCAAAGAGGACCGCTTAGCGTTCTCATTTCGCTAAGATCCTCTCGCCTTTGTTTCGTGGGCGGGGTTGCGTTTAACAGCCACTACTGCTGATTAACGTTCATCCGTCATCCGTAATCTTGTATGCGATCGCGGGGACGCGAATTTGCTCCGAGCGAAATTTCGCGTTTCTGTAGGGACGTCTTGATCGTCCGTGTAAAGTGTCCGAGATCGCTGGATGGGGCGGACCGAGGGAAGGGCGAAGTCGGAGAGGGACGTGATAAAAAGCGAGCACTGATGGCGAGTTATATTTTTAATAAAGAGATTCTCGAAGAGGCGAATGTTCGACTGTTCTCGCAACGGCGTCGGTGGTGGTGTGTGCACCACCACCAATAACGCTGAGCCGTGGCGTCAGATGCTGAGGATAGATACGAAGGCACGAGAGGATGGGCGAGTGAGCGAGCGAGAGCGCCACACGTGTCTTGAGGGTGGTAATTACGCGGCATCTGCAGTCGCCCCGCACCACCTCCGACTCCGACTTGCTCTGCAACCTTAGGGGATGGTTTGGGATAGCGCGAGGGTGGCGCGGGGTGGGTACCCACAGTATTGATTTTGTCCAAGACAGCCACCGCCGGCGTTGCCGCCGCCGTCGACGCCGACGCCGCGGCCAACCAAACCCACCTCTGATGGTACCCACACACGGCTACAACACTCTCTCTATCCTCATCCCTTCTTCCGCGAAAGCCCGCTCTCCCTACTGCCTCCGTTCGGAAACCCCTTTCGTTAAGCTCGCGCCACCTAAGATGCCGATCCTCCGCTGTTACCTGCGCCGGTGTCACGGGTCGGTTTCTTCGCGTCCTTAATTTGGGTCTGATTGTTAGACCCGAGTATATATGTCGGCGCTTTAACGCCGGATTAACCCCAGCGACTGCTGCATGCGAGCGACACGTCTTCGGCATATATATATATATGTATTGTCGAGATTTTATCTGCAGCGTCCTTTGGTCGGTTGGTCTCACTTGCCCAAAGTAACTCTAGTTGAGAAACTTGGCGGAGTACGGCGATGACGGGGCAGCGTGGGAGTGCCGTCATCTGTCGAGTAGTTAAAATGCATGTAGTCTGTCGGCAAAGAAGATACGAACGGAGTAGAAAGAGAAGAAGTCTCGTATTCAAATACAGGATCAGCGCTTCTTCTGCGACCTTTCCAATACTGATCCCGATGCCGAGTGTCGAACCTTGAAGAGGGCCTCGGGAAAAAGCGCAACTTCTTCTTGGCAAAATCAGTGAGTTTCCCGAAGCGGGCCGCGGTTCCGGTCTGATTTTCCCACACGAGTTTGTAACTGCCTATCCAAGAATTTCCCTGCTTGAGATGCAAGGGACGTCTTTTGACGACGCGGAGGAAGAAGAGGACTGGGAAGAAATAAAACAAAGTCTTGTTTGCGTCCGAGGGACAACGCCTTTAAGACGCGCCGTCTCCGAATTTCGTATTATAGGTCTGCGAAAAAATCGGATAATGCTTGTCATAGAATTCGATACGCTGGACCGAGTCAAGAGCGCCGTGAATAAGTCGCCAGATACGAAACGTTGCAGGGGTGTTTTTATCGCCCGATATATCATATTCATAGCTGGTCATACGGATTGCAGATAACAAAATAATGCATAAGATTTGAAGCAATGGAATTTACATTTCGACCGCATTTTCTGCTACCGTGTTAAACGGCACCGCTCGGGCAGTATAAAGTAGAAAACCACACGAGATTGAACAGTCGTTTGATCGTTTGAAAGCAGCCAAAGAAACAACGTGAAATTGAATAGGAAGCTGAATGGCAAAAGCACATTGTCGCGCAAAAGGGATAAGAGGATCACCTGATCTAGACAAAAGACCGGACCTAGCTGGTGAACTTCGGACCCTCACATGTATCCAGCTTAACGTAGACCACAGTTTAAGGAGCTTTGGCTTTTGTTTAATCCTGGTTGAGTAAAAACGAGACAACGGAGTCAGCTTGAATTTAGGAATTTGTGATTGCTGAGATCTGGGCAGAAGGCAGGGAATATCAGACCGTTTGAACACTTTCTTCTTCTCGTCGTTATTCACTTGCATAGTCACACGAGGTCAAAAAATGCTTGCGAAACGACATTCCATGGACTCCCCTTGATTCTATTTAATTTGAATACGTCAGCTGCTTGGCGCATTCTAAATGAATATATTGAATCATTATTCGTTAACAGTCGCAATCGAAACCTTTTCGTGTTGATTAATTGATGCTGAATTTGTTTTTTTTTTCTATCGGTAATATATATGTCGTTGGTATGATTAATAGATAACTAGGGGACACATGTCATAAATTTGCGCGCTCCGCAGAAAGAATGTATCGAATCGGAGAGATTGTTCAGAGTTCGTGTTTTCTCCTCAATTACGTCAATCCACTCACAACCCCATGACGTAACGGAGCAACCTCTTGAATTGAAGCCCTCCCTCCACAGGATCCTTAATCGGTCAAGTGATCGTAGACCTTCCCATGCCATTGGTCCAGGCAAAAGCAAAGTCAGGGACGAAATCGCGAGGCTCAAGCAGCCAGAGAGCTGGAACTGGAGAAATGGCTAATTCCGGATATTTATGTAGAGGGTAAAGCAGAGACTGTTACGAGCCTCGAGATCACCGCTATAACCCGGGAGAGCCAGAAGCGACCAACTGACCAGAAAATTAACTCTCCAGTCGATTCTATAGACCAGCATTGGCAAAGTCGAACTAGCTTCTTGTCCGTGTCGATCGTTTTGCCTTTGAATACGACCTTCGTTAGGCGCCGACGTTCAAGGCTATAAAATGGAGTATCCGATGGACATTGCAAATTCCACGTGGATCGTATTTAAATTCAAACAAAGAGAAATGCACGCCAGTGAGACTGGTAAGGCAACATCGTCGATCAATTCAAGAACATGCCATGCGGTTTTATTAGATTAAGCAATGTATTTAACAGATCACCTAAAAATAATAATCCATGGAAAACATGGGGAAGAGTTGTGTTTTCCTGTCGTTGAAGATAAAAGTTGGCATTGCGATGTTTTCTGCATCCGCCGAGCCGATTGATTTTCGTAGATTAGTATCCTCGAGTAAGAGATGCAAATGGAGTGACATATCGCACGGTTGAGGAAAAAAAACAACAGAACAAGTTTTACTTTATTAACCAGTCAGAGCATGACCTGCCCACCCTAGCTTCCGGGATTCCGGCGCAACGAACGGCAGACGCCCGACACCACCAACGTGCCGGCAGCATTCCCCAATAAAAGTCAACAAAAGACTAACGATTCATCCGGCTAATGGAAAAGTCCGAAAATAGAAACGCAAA
Source organism: Psilanteris sp. ZL-2020 (assembly GCA_022817085.1). Taxonomy (NCBI): domain Eukaryota; kingdom Metazoa; phylum Arthropoda; class Insecta; order Hymenoptera; family Scelionidae; genus Psilanteris; species Psilanteris sp. ZL-2020. Next base: position 17,045 of record JABFQC010001019.1, read on the forward strand.
CTCTTCTGTGTTGCTTGCCTACTCCACTGCTCACAATTAAGCGCACTTTTAGCCGATTAGATACGCAAATGCCTGTGATGTGACTCGATGCAACTTATTGCTAGACAATAATTCTTCAAACAAGAACAAGTATCGCGTATTGATTTTCCAAAAAGGCATTTCAAGAAGTCAAACGCAAGGACTATTAAAACGCTTCTGATGACCAGGGTTCATCAAGATTCATCGATGATTCTAGGAGTTTTTTAACGCCGAAATAAGCGAACGAAGAAAAAGACGTGAAAAAGAAGAAAAAAAACGTCATTCGACGCGAAGGGGGATTCTTTTCATCAGAAAATAATTAAGCTTTTCTATGGAGATGATGGATTCGGTAGAACTGCCGTTCGTTCAGTCAACGTCAGGGATCGACAATGGCTTCAATGGATGGAGCTCTCCTTTATTTAAAGTAGCATTGTATCCTGCGCCTACCCTCGTGTTCCGTAACCTCCTGGTCCCATCGTCTTTGCAACGCGAATTTGGATCAGGATCTATCAGACTGTTTGCCCGTAGATGGATCATTTTGTACCACTCCTCGGAGTTAATGAAAAAAAGTAGTGTCACGTCATCCGAGCCCGTTTAAGATTCAAGTCCATTTGACTTTTATCTGCCTTCGCCTCATTGAATCAGACGTAGATAACCTGTTAGAATAAATTTTGAATCTCCAATCTGTTATAACCAATCGCAAACGGTTTTTATAGAAATCGTAAAATGTTTCATACTAATCAGCCGTTTCGCTACCTTCAATCCCCCTTTCCCTGCCATCGCCAATGTTATCGAAACTTTTCATAAAATTCCAAGAAAAGTTACTGTTGTTTGTTCGCCATTATGATATCAAACTTTCGAACTCCCCTCCTAATCATCGACGAAAGCCACAATAAAACGATGGCAATTTGTTTTCCCAGTTACTAATCCTTTCGGTTTTTTTTTTCTTCTCTCGAAGGGGTCGTGGAAAAAATTACATCGACACCCTCTTAATCTGAAGAGACTTCGCCGCGTTCTGAACGGAACTGCGGAAGGAAGGGTGTAAGCCCCTTGTCGGCATATTGCTACGATTCGCGGCTATAAAAACTCGCGAAGACCGGGGGGAGTCGAAATGTCCCGAAGATGCGAAGGGGTTGCCCAGAGTGACAAATGGTTTGGAATAATATCACCCAGTCAAACGAAATCTCGGTATTCAGCTTCCAGCTTCCGGTAGAATTTTAAAGGGGGTGCCAAGCTGCTTCGGGCTGCACAAGCCCCTGCAGGGGGGAGGGAACGAAAGAGCGTAACAGTGCTGTTAAACGGTATCTCTGTTTTCGTGCCGCGAGACTTATAGGATTCATACCACCCTCTTCTTTAAGCACGCTAAAACTTGTTCGGTGCACATTTTTGTTTCAAATGTAAATCCCATTGCGAATGGTTTACGATTAAAGAAATCGTATCAAACGGGGGTGGAAACAAGATATAACAGTGATCTGAATAATACCAATATTATTTCCAGCGAGGATACTAACTAAACTTTAGTTTAACATTATTGCAAAGACTATGACATAACAGAAATTAGCGAAACACGTTAAACGATAGTTTTAAGGTTTGTTTAATTAAAACAAATATGAGTATGGAAGTATGACAAGGTATATTAAAAAAAGTTAAATAAAAGTTCAGCGAGTTTAAGTTAGTTTTAGTTAGCAACCGATTACATTTAACGCGAACATCCGCTGTTATAAACACCTTTGGAATATCAAACAACACAACTGAAAGTAATATTTTATTGGATAAAAAGTAATAATATTTATTGTTTATTTGTCAAGTATCATTAAAATTTTATTTTCGAAAACCGATGTTTTAATAACACACGTAACATAAATAACGTAATAAGCTTATATTTAAGTGTATATGTACTACAATAAAGTAAACTATAGTTGTTATGGTCTTAATCACTGAAGACAAAAAGAAACTGAAACAAAGTACTTATGTTCTTTACATAGATTTAATGATTATGATTGGTAAGAATGTTATTATTATTGTAATTAGTAATTTTGATTCAAAGCTTGACACATTGAAATTTGGAATAAATAATCAGGGTCGGTTTTCATTGTATCGAAACCCCTATGTTATTGCGGTATGAACGCAATATATAACTTAGTGTTATCATGACTTTAATACAAGTAAACAATATATAACCACAAGCAATAAATCTTGAACGCTATGTATTGTCATATACAAACAATGCTATTTTTTGTACTCATCGATAGATTTGCAATGTGTAATGCATAGTAAAAACGTATCTATATTTTTATATATTATTATAATATCATCTGCTTTGAATAAACAATAAACTGACGCAAACCAAAAATGGGTATTTTTTAAATTGAAATAATAATCCATTTATTAATTTTTACTTTAAGTTAAAATATAAAATAAAATATCAATAAAAATATGTTTTTAATCAATATTTCGATGTAACGAACAGAATTTAACTATAAATTTATTGAAACTTATTAAAAACATATATATATATATATATATAATTATTATTATTTAAATTTTATATTGCTATTTTTACATTTGTTTCCAGAAATAAAAAGATTATATGCGTGAACGATATAGTTTTGCTAGGTGGAATCATTATAGTACTGAGTATAATATACTTTTCTTAATTCTATAAGTACACAGTCATATCATTTCATCAGATCTGTTCTTATAGTTTCATTTCTTATAAGACAATAATATTGCTTTAATAAAATTTACATTTATGATTTGAATAATAATAATTTCAATATACACCGGGAAAATAATGCCATTGATGTGAAGTGAACTTTGTAATAGAACGCTAAGTTTTTGACTTAATGACAGACATCAATGATCCAATGACGGATATTATTGATTTAATTACTAGAATATTAAAACAATAATAGCTTGTTATTAGATTAAGAATTGAATATTCTATTGCAACTGGATGTTCATTCAATTGCATGTTTTACCTGTGTATGGCCCGTAAAGATGTTTAATTATTGTTAAATTATGTTTAAACAAAAGTATTATTTAAAAAATTATGAATTAAATTTGTACAATTTTGTATACTATTATTTCAGTTACAGCATTCCCATATTAAGCATTGCAGAGTTATAGAAATACAAGTATTTGTATGGACCGAAATACATAAACATTCAAACTGAAAAAGGATGAATATACTCACCGGACTTCCTTCTCTAACTTGAGCAATTGTATATGCTCTAGTTTACGAATAGTGATTTCCTTTTGTTTACCAGCATTGAGCCACATTTCGATTTTACCGGAGTAGTAACTAACATCAGTGGTAAGTCGGAAGGTTTTATACTCCCTGTTAATAAGTTTCGCAAAACCGGACTACTTCACCACACACACATATATCTGTATACGTGCATATATACCAACCTCAGCGTACAATGTAATACTTATTTTCTAGGTACTTCCCCAGAAATCGTTGAGCAATAATTTTGCATTCAAACTAAATCTCCTCCCTGCCAACGTTTCTAATTTGTCGTCAAAACTGATACAGCCTGAACAGATTCGACAACCTCGCATACAAATATTCAAGCATTCAGGGCGCATAACTTATTTCCGAAACAATAGACCCGATTTCTCAAAAGCGATCGGTAAAAAACGAGTGAAAAGCATCTAAGCGACAAATGTGTTCTTTCGGTTGGAGATGCCTGCGCGACGAAGGAGCTTGATTCCCTTCGGAAAAAGCGCCGCGGCTTTTCTGCCGAACCATTAAGCAGAAACGTTTGGCTAACCGAGACAAAAATCCTGGAGAACGACATTTTTGTCGAATTCCCCGCGTGCCGACACGGACAAAAGACAAACGCCAGCGTGTCTTGCGTTTGTTTCAAGCATCATTTGTTTGGCGGGTCGCGAACGGACCCCTACAAATGATTCTGGTTATATAACTCGCAAGAAGAAGAAGAAGGCACGCGAGAAATATGGGGTCGCATGGTTTGAAGAACCACATTTGAATGCCGCTGCAAAAGGGGGTTAGCTGCTCTCTTTCATCTCCGCATTATAACTCTACCCTTGTATGCCCTTTGTGCACTACTTGTAATGAAAATTATACTTTTGCGCTCGTTTTGTCGCTCGTCGCTTTCGCTTCGTTCAAGAGGATCGTCACGTTGGTAGTCTACTATAATGAATCATCGTAATTATTGTTGGTCAATAAACAAACAACACTCGTTTTATTTGTTTTACATTTATTTATACATTTGTTTATGTTTATATTTATATTTCTTTCTGAAACAAAATTTGTGTTTACGTTTATATTTATGTTTATGTTTATACTATGAACTCATTGGATACAAATATTACGGTATAAATAATCGAATTTATTGTAAGCTGATAATATTGCATGCTGGTGTATACACTGAAAAAAAGGTTTAATAACTGTTAAGAAATATATTTTTGAATAGGCGCAACCACATATTTGATAATATTTATCACTTTGTGTATAATATGTAAATGGAAATAATAATTGTTATTACAT
>JABFQC010001020.1:0-21576 GCA_022817085.1 Psilanteris sp. ZL-2020
AAAGTGAAGATTTGTATTTAAATGTTGAAGTGGGAACACAAGCCGTTTGCGAGGTGGCAAAAATACGACTTGTGTTGCCACATCAACAATTTTACTTGAAACTTAAATTTTGTTAGGTAAAATTCATTTCCCATAGTCAAAAAATGGTATGAATTATTTACAAGTAATATATAATTCATTATACATTATTATAATGGAAATTTTGAAGTCAAAGCCTGAAATTACTATATTATAAATCTAATATATTAGGATATTTTTCATTTTTTTACACTGTTGCCAGATTTATGCGACCTCATAACAACCACCTGCATTATATATTTGAATATATCTCAATAGTAAAATCAACTAAAGAGCTGCCTTAAGGAGATTCTCTAATATATTTCTTAAGAGTATGTCATAGACTAATATTCGTGGAATTAGTGTTTATTTTTCACATTTGCTAAAAATTAAAGTAAATTTAAATTATTGTAGAAATTATTAAAATTGTTTTTCCTGACGTTTCACTGATGCAATATAATATTAAACATAAATATTTCATTCAAAATTTTCCAAATTTATGAGTCTGTTTGTATACTTCTGTATTTTATGCCTACAAAGTTTCATTGGAAGGAAATGTTAAATAAGTACAAATTCATTAATGCGTAATTGCAACCTACCCTGCGATACCCTCTTAAGATGTTGATTTTAGATATAATGGAAAAAATAATCAATAAAAAAGATTACTTCATTCAATTTACTCCATCAGATATTTTCATCTTTTACTCACATAGTACTTGTAATAATTTAAGCATAATAAAAAATGCACCCTTTGTAATACAGATAAGTATTTAATATATTGTAATAGTACAATTACTTGTGAAAAAGTTGTCATAACTTATGTGATATGTCTCAAGATATAATGGTCTAGGATACATTCATTTTAAAATAATTTTGTACCACTGGTGAAATCATTGGTATTATACCAATATTATTGATTGGAAACTTGATATTTTTAATATACACTTTATTCCAAAACTTCACTCAATTTTTTCTTCTACTTCTTATTTCTTTATTTTTTTCTATTTGGATGAGTACGTTTTGTATTATTCAGTGTTATTTTTGTTTTTTAAACTATTTTTACAAAACTTAATTAAATATAAAACTAAATATTGTGTCACAGTAATTTTTTCTATTCTATCAAAAAAATACAAAAAATAATAATTCATTAAAGTATGTCTCTAATAGGATGACACGTTTCAAATTATTCCTAAATATTATAATTGTGTCTAAAGTCTGCTAAAATATGTAAAACTTCAATTATGACTAAAACTACTCAAATTTCAAGTTTTAATGCGTTACTCTAAGAGATTCCAAAAAACGACAGTGTCGATAATGTAGGAAATAGTAAATTTCATGTTAACATGAATATATCATTACCGACAGGTATATATTAGGCCTACGACAAATGCCAAACAACTAATAAATTAATAATTATCATGGAATATATAATATGAATTTGTACATTAATTTACAATTATATTGTAACTATTGTTAAATATATTATATTAAAATATTGTATTTTTCAATTATATATACCATGTCAGCATGAGAATTTATGGATAACAGTTGTTTAATTGTTCCAATTCACAATAGTGATATACATTCAATCATGCTGAACAAATTAAATTAAATTAATAATTGCAAATAATTATCATGGAATATATAATATAAATTTGTGCATTCATTTACAAATATATTGTAATTATTGTTAAGTATATTATATTTAAATTATATATACCATGTCAGAATGACAATTTGTGAATGAGAGTTGTTTAACTGTTCTAATTCATAGTAGCAATAGACAGTCAATCATACCAAACAATAATTTAAATAATAAATAATTACAAATAATTATGAAAAATACCGAGAAAAATGTGTAATAACTTATTAAATATATTTTTGTATATGCTTTTTAAGTTAAAGCAGAACCATTTAAATAAAACACATACCTGTAATAGTTTCTTTACTACATCTCTGCCTAAAATATGATCAAAAACTGCTTGAAGAAATTGATCGCTAATAATACTCAATTTTAACTTATCTCGATGCCATAGCAACACTCTCGATTCTTCCATTGCAGTTATTGATACCTAATAATATAATCTTGTATTATGTTTAATAAAAATTACTTTTCTCTACTATTTAGTTGAAATATAGTGCGATACATGAGAAAAGTATGTATTTATGTAACTAATATATTTACGAGTTACAAATTCACAATAGAAAAATTAAAGTTATTAATTTATGATATATATAACATATATACCTGAAAAAATTCATCAGTAGAAACATCAAACCATTCTGGAGAATCTAAAAACTGATGTTTTAGGATAAAATGCAAAGCTCTTCCATTTTGCGATACAACCAATCTGAAAATCCATAGTACGCTTAATATTTGTATATAACTAGTTCAAAAGTAGTTTTTTAAATTGAAAATATAATTTATGAATAATTTAATGAATTAATAGTCAATTTGATCAACGAAAAATAAAAAATAATTAACTTTGAAGGAAACATTTTTTGTTTCTTATAATATTTATTATTATATATAATAATATTGTATTTTTCGTAATTATAGTTTCTTTGATATACTAATATAGGTACTGAAACGTAAGAACGAAATACTCAAATTAAAAAAACTTGATTATATTTAATTTTCCATCCATCAAATTGATCATTCATCAATTGATTCAATAATTCATAATTTAAATACAGACACAAATCATATATATATATATATATATATATATTAAAATATAAGAAATATATTTACTTTCCAAAAAGCACTAGAGATAAAGAGTCCACTTTGGTTACTTTTTCTTGGGCATATACCTCTTGATACTTAAGCTGTCTGATGACTTTCATGCAATTCAGAACCTTCTTGAACTGATGCCGTGATACTCTTAATGGTTGGAATACAGCTACATATACCTATAAATATGAATAATAAACATAGAAACGTGCATTATAATAATAATTATTATATCGGTCTTAATTATTTTGAATACTAGGAATATATTTTTATATAAAATATGAATATATAATTAGCACATATTACCTCTTCAATTTCTTTAGAGAATTTGACAGGCCTGAGCCTATAAAGGAGCATACACACATGAATTAGATTTATAAAAACGAACAGGGCATTCCAAAAAACAGCATCCAACCAACAAGCTATTGTCCAGCCCCATAATGTTAGGAAGGCACAGCCCACAAGCAGAGTGCACCTCAGATATAACACACCATGTAATCCGCTTGGAGCTAAATGTGACAGCAGGAAGAAGGCGTTTGCCAATTGGAAGTAAATGTGGTTAATAGATATACCTTGATAAGGCTGACAAGTAAGAGCTCCATTCAGCAAATTTGGAGGCACTTTTGGCGAAGGTGATTGAGTAGATCCATAATTAATTATTGATAAACCTGAATCTGCAATAAAATAACTATAACATTTCAAGAATAAACACATTTAATTTAAAAAAAGAACAGTTTGATTGTATTAACTGATGTATATACCTATATATATATATATATATATATATATATAAATTTATAAAACGGCAGTTTCGATGACATACTTTTTTGGGCACCTAGATACTGGTGTGCAAAATTGTTTTGGCGGAGCACATCGGGTAACTAGAGGGTTCCACCCCTCCGCTCCTTTAAAAAATCTAGCCAAACCCAAAACACGATGTCCTGGTGGGCTCTAACGCCATATTTTACTGGTCTGTCCTCGAAACTGCCGTTAAACCAATTCGTTACTTTGAAGACTGTCTTCTAAACTGCCACCCATATAAACAATAACATTGTTTAAATGGTAAATGTTGCGTGACTTCAAATATAGAATTCAAATCTTTTTATATAAATAAAACAAACAGTACAAAAATACATTGGATAATGGTATAAAATTTAGATATGTGTACTAATTGGTGATTTGTTAACAGATATTTAATAATTAAGACTTACAGAATAGCATGCACTTATATGGATTTTAGAGTACTAACAAATTAGTAATGAGTATTTAAAAATGCTGGAAATGTTACATGTCATTTGTAATCATACTAAAATTAATATATAATACAAATATTCTACATATTAATTGAAATTTGTACTTAGTATTCAATTATAATTAAAAATTCAACTAAGTAAATATAATGCAAACAATTTTTAACATCTGTTTACTGATGACCATAATTGTTTGGATCACAATGTCACAATATGAAATCTATTGGTAAAACCATAAGTCTCCATAAAATGAAAGATTTGAAATGTACGTAGAAAAGATAAACAAAGTACCAAAATAGCTCTATTATAGAAAAACGTTTGTTGTATCATTCTTTTTGTTTAGGTATTCCCCAGTATCTTTCTACATCTGTCTTTGACTCTTGAGTCAATTCACAATTATTTATATATTTGTACTGAGTTATATACAAAGATTGAAATCTTGGATTTTATTTCACCAAAGTAGCATTACAGTCTTATTGCATGGAGCATAGGATTAAAAATTATAACATATATATTATTGATTTATAAATGTATATAGTATACATACATATCTATAATTAATTTTGATAAATATTTTACACTGTTAGAATTAATATATTATCAGAACATATTAGTATAATCAATAATTAAAGAATAATTACATAATAACACATACAATAATTTCCAATATCTATTTAATTATTTAAATTTAAAAAAAGTATATATATTGTTGGTACATATTTTAACTTCAATTGTCTTACCCACTCCATCACCAGCTGTCACATTTTTACATTCCACAGCACCGTTTGAAGTTGATGATGGTTTCGATATTTCCGATGCAACATTGTTTTGCAAGCTATCACCATGATCCAAATTCGCTGAATCAGCACCAACGTTAATATTAAAAAAAATTAGTTGATAAAGAAATAAAAGATAAATATTTCTGCCTCCTTGGCCTCTTATCCTGTTCAAGCAGATCCACATCCCCACATCACTTTATAACTTGCTAATCCAGTTGTGCTCCTAGTATCATTCACTGATATTAATACATATCTCTGGAATAAGGCACTTTTGACCAATAATTTTCTTTTGATCTAATTAATTGTTGGAAATTAGTTTTATACAAAATGGCATATGTATAACTTAGAATGTCAAAAGCCTCATTATTATATAATTAATTTGACTATTATTTTAACGATTCCATAAATACCAGATCATCCTGTTAAAACAATGACAATATTCTATATGAAATTGTCATAATTGCATTATCTGAAAATGTAATAAAAAACAATATTAAATGGCAAGTGCTGATGGTTATGTACAAAAGTTATACTAAAATGGAAAAAAATATTTAATTTTAAGTTTCAAACAATTATATAATGACTGCAGGTATTAACGTATTTAACATAAATATAAATTAGTCAATAATCTCTTGAAAATAAATATAAAGAATTATTTATTTTTATATGACTTACTATTAATATTATATAAAACTGGCAAATTTTATAATTTAATAGCATAATAATTTAAATAAACAATAACTGATACTTTAAAATTATAATAGATAAATATTTATAAAATTATTGTTTAACCTTCATATATAATGAACAAATTAAAACACATCAATTAAAAGAAATTTATTAAATTTAATATTAAATTTTCTGAATAAAATATTAAACATTTTATCTATTAACAAATTAATCTTACAATTATATTGGATAATTGATTAATTTTCAGTAAAATTATAGTCACTTTAATGTAAAAAATCTTCAATGAAAATTAATTATCATTTTCATTAAATTATTTTAAAATTCTAAATCCTATAGAAAATTATATAAAAATAACAAAATTCAACATATGAATAGATTTCATAATACTAAAAATGATATTTCTTTCATTAACATTTTTTCTAATTCTTGTATTATTATTATGTTGTGAAAAACATTTATATAATATAAAAAAACATTATTAATTAATTTGTAAACAATTTTTTGAAACTACATATATATATATATAAATTGAAAGTAAAAAATTTATATATTTATTTTCTTTCTTTAATAATATATAATTTTAAAATGTTAAAATTCTTAAAATATTAATTAAAAAATATATATAATACAAACAAAACTGCACAAAAACAATAAAGGTCATGCATTAATTTCCATTTTACCTATATTTAAACAGATTAATGCATATGTATATACGTGTGATTATATATATATTATATGGCATATATACATACAGATATATATATATACATATTCTTACACAAATTTCATTACAGTATCAATAAGATGAAAGTAATTTTTTATGAAAATACATAAAAGATTAGAATATTTAAAATAAACATTTTTTATAAATACCCAAATAATTTCCTAAAATATTTTTAATTTGCAATATATCTAAAATAGAAGTAATCCATTTTATTACTTCCTACCCTCGTTTGCTATTTCATTACAATGTATACTTACATATTTGAAATAAATCGTTGATTATAGTTGTAGAGTGTCAGAAGTATCAAGAATTGATTAAATTGCAAAAACTACACATTAAAATCATAAATTAAAGTAACTAGTTTCATGGAATATATTTCCGAAATTAAATGATATCCAGTACAATTTTTCGTACTAAATCGACTGTACTTTCATTAACCATTTAAGGCGACTTTTCACGAAACGTTAAGATATATCATCACCTAAATCTTTATTCTGATTGGTTGTTCTAGAATTCGTCAGTCAATTGTTAAACATACAAAGAAAAGTATTTTATAAAAATTATTAATTGTATTGTTTTATATAAATATATTTTAATATTTTATATAATTTATATAATAGTTGTTTATGTATTTCACAATCACCACTAATTATTCTTTCTTCTTTTATGTTTATATTTTGTTGTTGTTGTTGTTATCTTTGGTGGCTATAGGGACAGTGTGCCCTGTACGCCAATAGCTAATTATAAATTATTCTTGTGATTGTATGTTTATATTTTATTAATTTATATCATTAGTCTTTTATACCTTTTATACAATATAACAAAAAAAAGACAAAAAAATTTCATTTAACTTTATAACAGTATTAATAAACTTTATTTTAATAGATTTAAACATTTAGAAATAGTTTTACATTAGTTTTTAAACGTTTGGTATTCATTATTATTAGATAATAATAAACTGTAAAATAATAAAAATTGTAGAAAAATAAAAAAAATGTAAATAACACATTTTTCAATTTTAAAAATACATAAAAATTACTAAGCATTTCAATAAAAAGACCAATTATTAATTTCAGTTTTATATTTAATAATTTGAAAATATTAAATAGATAAGCGTTGCCAAGTTGCCATCTATAAAATAATGAAATTTCAGTCATTCATAACATAAGTACTGTTGGTGTTATTACTCGATCTCTTATTATTTAATGTATTTAATATGTGAAAACATTTTTGTTAATAAAAGCATTATATACAGTAACATTTTAATAATAGTATTATATAGTATTAGTTTGTCATTTTTGTCTAGCTGAGGACCTCGCTGTCTATATATTTAAATGCATGTATACTTTGTGATTAAAATAACAAGAAGAAACGAACAGTTAATATATTAGTTGTTAATGTCAACGCAACCACTTTATGGTAATGCTCTACCTATCTAGCACTTTAACTAGACTAGATGTAGGGATTTTTAAAATATTTGTTACAATTTACATAATAAATATTTATAAATAATTAAGATCTTTTTCTTTTTCCAGGATTATATATTTTAATATAACAAGATCTGCTTTAACATTGATTAAATCAATAATATATGAAATAATATTTGATATTATAAAAATTACATATTTCACCCACTTTCTCAATAATAAGCAATTTCTTTATGTAAAATATATTATTCTTTATATATATTGAATTATAGTGTAAAGAAATTAATCCTTTATATTTCGAGAACTGCAGAGCACAAATTATTTGATCAAATGTTGCTTTAAGCATTGACCACGTATTTGATAAAACTATAATCAAAGCCGATTTGTCAAGTTTATTTAAATAAATATATACGTAATGCGTAATATTTACATGCATATAATTAATCAAAAATTTAATTGACATTAATTATAATTCTATATTAATAGAAAGTAATGCATTATGTATAAATACTTTGAATATATTAAAAATATACAAACACTGAGCTATAAAAAACTTGATAAGCATTTTTGGAGCTATATATAATTAACCCCGTTGCTTTAGAATTTAGTGACCTTTAATCTACCATATTTGGTGTAAATGGAGTAATTTACTTTATTTATCTACTAACCACTGAAGACAACAATAAGGATATATGTCTATATCTATATGAAGTGTATTATATTTAATTTAATATTTAAATAACAAGTAAAAATTGTATCATGTTAATCAGAAATTAAAATATTTGATACATTTGTATAGTTTTATTGGTTTTAATCAAGGACGTTTTAATAATGCATATTTTCATTGAATGAAAATTTTCTATTTTACCAACATAAGTAATGATGCATACTATACTACATACTAAACTACAGAACTAGAGTAGACACACAGCTGATGACGCTGATGACAGGTAATCAAAACATAACCTTTTTATTCAATGAGTTATAAATATTTATATTCCAATTGGAATGGAAGTATTGATAGCATTTTTGCAAATTTGTAACAAATAATAAACTAATAACTTAATGGTTTTAATAAAGTAAATAAGGCCTGGGGCCAATAATTAACAACAATAACAACAACACCATATGAATTAATGACAAGTACTTGCAATACGATTGAACTATTATTAATTAACATGGTGGCAAAAGGTATGTATTTAAAATCTAAACTTAATAAGATTTTATACAAAAGTATCAAGTTGAAATGTTAACAAATTCAAAATTGTCTAATTCATAGTAATAATATTATAAACAATATAATGATAATAACTTATCATTTATGTATGGAATTATAAGAACTTCATTAATTTTTATAATACTGATACTCAAAAACGTAATAATTAATATAAATAATCAAATAGTAATAATAATAAATAAAAAACATGGCTTTTCTCCATAATTATATAAATGAAACACATTACTTTAATATACTAATATTTTATCACACATTTATTTATTAATATTTTCTATTAAAATATAAATTTAAATTGTGATTTATTATGTCTATTAATTTCAAACAAGGTAAATATTAGTATTTCAATCAAACTTTATTTTGCATGTGATTAATAAACAAATAATAAAAAAGTAATTGAAATATATATAAAAATAACATTTATATCAATGGTTTTAATAGAGAAATCTTACTATCTCTAGGACCCATAAATAAATAAAATATATAAAAATAACATAAATTATCTATTATTAAATTTTATAATTAATTTAATTTAATAGCTTATGAATAAATAATATTTAAAAAACAACTTATTTCATCAAATGTAATTTTTATATTATAAATATACACATTATGAAAATATATATATTAATTTATTATAATATATACATTTTTTATAGTGCTTTAATGATGTATATGTAATGATAGAAATAAATGATCATAATTGACTTTCAGTTGCTGATATTATTGGCATGCATACTATATTATTATAAGTTTTATAATTAACAAAGAAGTCAACATAGCATAATTGATTTGGTTAACCTAGAACTTAAATGCAATATACTTATAGCTAAAGGTATGTATAATAAAACTAATGTTAAAATTATATTTATTATAGTATAAACAAAATCATTTAACTCTATTATTAAAGATTAATGTTAATATTTTATTAAAATTAGTTATTTATGCAAATTACAAACAATGGTCTTATGTAATTAAATAATTAATCTATATATTTAGAAGGAAATCTATTACTGTATATATCTACATAGAAATATAGCAGACTTGAAAATATTTAAATTAGTAGTTTATTTCAAAATGGATTAATAATTTTTAAGTGAAGAAAATATAGAAATATAAAATGCATGAAATGGTTATTTATAGATAAATTATTAAATATTAATCAGAATAAATATATAATAACATTTTTTCCAGAAATATCTATATTAGACTCATTACAATGGCAGATTCAAATATATTGTCATATAATATAACAAATCCAGAAATTGATCATCATTATCAACAGATAATAACAAGATTATCAAAGTTATGTCGTGTATGTGGTGATCCATTACAGAATGGTATAAATATTTTTGGTAATCAAGGAATGGAAAGTATTATTAAGGAAAAAATAGATATCCATATGCCTATTAAAATTAATTCAGATGATATGATGCCACAAAAATTATGTATGGATTGTTACCAAAAATTGGAAGCTGTTCATAATTTAGTAGTAATGTGTTTGAAAACAGATATGAGATTTCGAAAATATTTAAATATAGACACAAATGTAAGTATTAAAAACAATAACTTATCATATGTGGTGTATATTTTCTATAACAAAATTCTATATTCTTTAATATTAGTATATTATAAACAATCATTAAAAATTAATTTAACACATTCCTATATTATGTTTACTTTGTATTATGTTTAATATATTTTGAAATTAATTTTTTAATTTATTTAATTTGCAGTTGTTTATTCTATTAATTTGAATACAAAATACAAATATGTTTATAAAAACATTTAATAACTAAAATTATAGAAAGCCTCCATTCCAATTATTTTCTATTAATATTATTAAATTAATAAAGAGTCAATATACGGTAATCAAAATTAAAATTTAAATGTAAAAGATCTTCAATAATTCCTTATATCTATGATGTTTAGAGTCTATGTAATATTAAAATATATTATTTCAGACGCTGTATGACTTCAAATTTAATAAAATTGCACGTGATTGTTTAATTGAAGTTGAGCAAGAATTATGCCCTAGAGATAATTATGAAAAAAGTAAAATTTGTACTTATTCAAATAAATCACCTTCAATATTAAAGAAGACACCTCAGAACGAAATTATAGATAATGAATTACGTGATCTTAATGAATCAGAACTTCCAAACGATTTGACAAACTTATTTCAAGAATTCAAAGCTGATGATAATAGTAATAAAGTTATAATAGAATCTAATAATAAATATGCAGCATCTAAGGAAACTGATTCTATAATATGTATAAATTGCAAAGAAAGTTTCAAAAGTATTGATAATTTTGAGAATCATAAAATTTTATGTGATGAATCGAATGAAATAGGCAATGGATCATTTGAATATGATAAACCAGATAAACTTTTAAATGAATATTCTAAATCTACTGATATTGGAAACAGAGACTGCTTTAATAAAATAGCATGTGAAAATACACCAAATGATGATAACAATGAAATAGTTGGTGATACAAATATAAAAAGAAGATGTGGTCATTGCAAAGTTGAGTATTTTACCCGAAAAAGTTTGCAAAATCATATAAATGATGCTCATGAAGGGAAAAATTTATTTATGTGTGGCATTTGTGATAAAGTATATGGAAAATGGTCTGGACTGGATGTTCATGAAGCAACTCATAGAACAGATAAACCATATTTATGTGATTTATGTGGTAAAAGTTTTAAACATTCAAATAATTTAAGAGGACATAAAAGAATTCATTTAGATGAGTGTAAAAAAAAGAGTCATGTGTGTGAAATTTGTCATAAAAGATTTCGATCTAGGTAAATATTAAACAGAGCTGAACAATTTGTATGAAAACTTAAAATAAATATATAAATTTATAATTTAAAATTAAATATTTAATTAATTTGTGTAATACAATATGGTATATAATTAAAACAATTTTATTTAGGTTTCATTTGAGAGAACATAGTAATAGTCATAGTGAAAATAGACCTTACTCTTGTGATGAATGTGGGAAGTCATTTTTCAAACGTGTTCAATTACGACAACACAAATTGTCTCATGGAACAAACAAATTTATTTGTAAAATTTGTGAAGTTAGTTTTAATCGCCGAGGTAATATGATGGCACATATTAAAACACATAGCAAAGGAGAAGCAGTTTATACTTGTAGTGTAAGTGCATTTTGCATTTTTATTATGTTTCATATAATTTTTATATAACTATGAAAATAATAAAATAATACTTAAAAATAAATACTGTTACTATTGTTACTTTAAACACAAAAAATTCAATCATTATAAAATAATATAATTCATTATGCTCACTCTAATGCATGTAAAAGAACAATCTAGTTTTTATTTAAAAAATATGTTAATATCCTAGATTATAATTATATCAGATATAACATCCTGATATTTACAGATATTAATCCTGTTGATTATTTAATTGGTAAATATTTAAATATTAAAACACAATTATAAAATTTTTATATAATTTAATTTACTTCTACATCACATGCTATCAGAATTATATTAATTTATTTTATTCTAAAATTTATGATAATAAAGCATATAAAAATAAGTCGTAGTACAAATTCAATCAGTGATTCGAGTAAAAATAGATCGATATGACATTGAATACTCTATTACTGTTTGATTCAATATTATCGAATTCAACTCGATTTCATGGATATAAATTATCCATGTCATTTTATCGTATATTTAATACTGTTTATTCATTATTGTTTCCAGAAACGTTAATTATAGATACTGTTGTAGTGAATAAATATATAATATGTTGATTTTTTATATGAATCCTGAATAAAAATATATCATTTAATTTATTTATGAGAATCATTAAAAACACTGATTGTAATAAGAATATATTATAATTCTTATAACAAACAGCGAATTGTTGAGTTAATCAAATATTGTAAATGTAACTAATAAGACTCTTTTATTATTTCAGGTATGTGAAACAAAATGTAAAACAATGAGCGAATTAAAATTACATAGAAAACAACACACTGAATTAGATATTGCTGAAAGTATAAAGAAGAAATTGAATAATAAACCTGTTTGGCAGTGCAAATTATGTTCTAAAATGTTCTTAAAGCAAACAGTTTTATTAAGTCATGAACGTACACACACTGAAAATAAATTTAGTTTTGAATGTGATGAATGCGGTAAAAAATTATCTAGTAAAAATTCGTTAACTTATCATAAAAAGGTCATTCATTCCAAAGAGAAACCACATATATGCCAATATTGTGGAGATGCTTATACATCTAAAGAGGCACGTCTGAATCATGAAAGAATACATACAGGAGAACGTCCATATGTTTGTGAAATTTGTCAAGCGCGTTATAGATGCTCTAGTAACTTAAGTCAACATATGAAAACACATGCTAATGTTTGGTCATACATTTGTCAATTTTGTGAGAAGGGGTTCACTCGAAAAAGTACTCTTAATGTACACGAAAGAACGCATACTGGAGAAAAACCTTATAGTTGTTCCTCTTGTGATAGAGCTTTTGCACAAAAAAATGATATGATTAAGCATTCAAAAACACATAGTACAAAAGATTTAAATTGCGATCAATGTGCAGAATGTTTTGCGACGAAAAAAGAATTACTGAAACATCAAACTGAACATCAGAATGAACAACAAAAGACATCTGTTGTACATAGTTATATTATGGTACCCCAATTACTGGATGCATACACTTTAAATATTGTGCATTCAGATCAACTGCATGTTGTACAAAACGCATAATTTAAATTAAATATGTTTTCAATGATTGTATTGTATGCAATTATGATTAATTTTGCTTTTATGAAGATTTTATATGGTATATTTAGTTTATTGAAAAGGAGATTTCCTGTCAAACAATTCAGTTATGATTTTTAAGAATATTTACATCAATAACAATGTTATACAAATTATAAATTATAACAGTGTCCTGTTACTTACAAAATATTTATTGAATAAATTGTAAACTTATTTTTAATATGTTTATTTATAATAAAAACAATAGTTAATAACTCTTAATTACTAGCTTTTAACATTAAAAAACGTAAATTGTATTATCATTATATTTAAGTAATACATATTAAATGTTTGTATTGCTATTAATTGACAAAATGATCTCATAAAGTAAATATCCATTTAATTAATATTAACTGTCTGTAAATGTATTATTTGTTTACAAAAATCATTTCTTTATTATTAATTAATATTATTTTAATACAAATTTCGGCAGAAATTTATTAACTGATTGTTCTCAAATTAATCAAATTAAATTATGTTAATTTTAATCTAAGAATAAAATAAACTCTCAAACAACTGTCAATGTTGTCTAGACTAATAAAAATGCTTAACATATAGTAAGCATTCAATGATAAATATGTAAATGAAATTTGTAAAATACTGTTTTGTTGTATTGAAAATTTGTTAAGTACATGTATATATAATTAAATACAATATTTAAATTTGTAATCAAAGTAATCAAACAAATTTTTATTTGTTCTTCTTACATGGTTTATTTTATTTAAATTATATTCAATATTTATTGATTAATATTAGCAATTTTTACAAAATGTGAATATAGTTATGATATAGTTATAATATCAAAAAGTGTTTTTTCAATTATTCAGTTTTATATTTTATCTATATTTATTAAAAAAGTCAACATACATTATTATATAAAATAAGTAATGAAACTATTATTTAAATTATTTTATTTAAACATTTTATTTAAATGTGAGATAAACAAAATGCTGAAATATCTCATCCATAGCTAATCTGTTTATATATTTTTATATAAATAAATATCAATATGAAACATATTCGAATATTTAGAATTGTTTATATAAATAGATATGTTTGTATCAAACATGATTTTATTTATAAAATATAAGTAATTAGCAAGTATCTTAATTTAAGTTTCATTTTTTTCAATTTCGATTGAAAATGTATTATTTAATGCATATTACGTAAATGAATGCGTCAGCAGAAAGTAGGTCTTTAGACCCCTTTAATTAAATGCAAGAAGTTCAAAAGTCATGATTTCATGAAGACCGTTTTTCAAGATTGTAATTTTCTTTTGCTTACTTATATTTGTTGAACGGCTTTGACCAAGAGCTGACATTATTGGTTGTTCATAGTTAAGTGAATTGAAAGTCAAGATGGATAACGTGGATATTATTTATAAAAAAATGAATGATGATACGGAATTTGTTATTCCAAACCTGGGTGAAAGTCAAATCAAAAAATTTTTTGAGGGAAAAACACTTTTCATTACTGGTGCTACAGGATTTTTAGGCAAATCTCTTCTGGAAAAGTTATTGAGATCTTGCAATGATATAAACAAGATATATATATTAATGCGGCTGAAGCCTAATACTAATCTTGAAATAAAAATGAAAGAATTAGAAAACGATGTGGTATGTACATAATTAAATTTCAGTATATTTATAATTTGTATTACATTATTTAAATATAGTTATATATATATTGAAAATATTCCCGCTGTTAGGTGATATTAATTTTTAAATTTTGATGCAGAATTGTCTCATTATAATTGATAAATTGCATAGTTTTTTTATAAAAAATTAATATAACAACAATGTTTTGTATGACGATATTAAAAATATGTTCTTATAATAAATTTAATCTCTAAAATTAAATATTTTAAATACCATGTCTTAAATCATTTTTATGTTTTAACTATATATAAATTGAGATTACAAACTGTTGATGGTAAACTATATCACTATATATTATTCTTTGATATTTATTTAATACATTAATTTTGTATAATTTGTATATTATAGTATATTATCCATTAAATAATTTTCAACTTATTTTTTTTATAATATTAATCTTATGAATGAATTATATTACATCAATTTAATACATATTCAAACTCCTGTGAAGTAAACAAGTAAAGTCTGCAATATGAAATTTTGTAAGTCTTGAGTTATGCACTTTTATATTCTGAATGCATTGAATGCATATTTATATTTCGATACTTAACATTATAAATATTAATTCATTTGTAAAAATATGAAATATAATGAGTTTTAAATTAATAATAATGAATATATATTAATGAATAATAATGAAACATTTATATTTAAATTGAATAGCGATATAATTTAAACAAAATAAAACTAAAGACACTATTATAAAGAAGATGATGATGTAAGTACTATTATTTATTTGGTAAATAATATTTTCATATCAACTAAAATGAACTCATTGAAATTGTCAAAAATGTCAACCTTATATTATAAGTGCACTATATTATTTATTATTATGTTATATAGAAATTTTATTTATTGCAATAAAATACAATGAATTTTGTTCTACGACAGGTATTTCAAACATAGCTATATTTTTGTAAAATATCAGATATAATTAATATTCAAATACATTTTAATTTTACAAATATATTCTAAATCTTATATTTATAAATTATCAACATTACCAATCTTTTTAAGTTTATGTACTTTATAACATAGGTTCTTTAATTTTATTTAATGATTAATGACTATATAATATTCTTTATATAGTCCTTTATTGGTAACATAGTAATATGAGAAAAATACAAAAAAATATGTTGAAACATTCTAAAAACCTATATATTTTTATGTCTTAATCTCTTTCAATCAACAAAAATAATTTAAAAAGTATAATATATAAAAATATAACGTAATTTAAATGAATTGTAATTAATCCCTCAACCATGGCATTACTAATTAATCGAAAACAAGTTGAATTTATTACTGGAATGAAGAAGATGTGTATATGTTACCACTCAATGATTTAAACACGTGTTCTTAACGAATGCACATTGTATAAGAATATACATTCAATGCAAAATAGAAATAAAAATCGAAGAAATAATGTCAGTTGATATTGATTCAAAATCTTTATTATTTGTAAATCTTAAATTTGGAACATCAGCCATATATTTTTATAATGCAAATTATTTTAATTGTGCAGTAAAGTAGATAATGAAAATTTCAAAACAAAATTTATACAAATACATAAAAAACAATATATTATAAATGTACATTATAAATTTAATACTTGACTTTGGTATTAAACTAAATTATTTTCTTATATTTTTTAATTACTTTCAAAGTAAGTATAATAATATCATAACTAAAAGTGTTATAATTACAAAAATGTTTGTTACAATTATTCTCCTATTATATACAGTTTTGATATATCATATTAACGTGTCAAAATAAAATATATGATTAATACCAATAAGAAACAGTCTACGTTACATCTGGTTACTAATATCAGTAACCAGATATTAAATATATGTTATCTTTGATCAAACTATGATTAGATTAAAAAATAATATGCATTTTATTTTAATAATTTATTTCAATACATTTTTTAATCTTAAGATATAAATTGCTTTATTATAGCTATTCACGTAAAATATTAACACTTTTATATAAAATCGAAAATCTATAGAATCTGTATACTAATATGGAATTTATAATAATTGTTCTTATCCGCTTGGTTATAGAAAAAGAAAAAATGTGTTACAAAAGTAAAATTGAACATTTGTCAATATATGTATGAATATTAATACATTAATTATAACCAGAACCTGATGCGAGTTTGTTATAATATGTTGTTATTTATAAAAATTGGCATTAGTTTGTTGTATCATATTTTTGTATTTGTATTAGCACCTTGTGGCTGAGATTACTCTAATACCAATTATTCGTCAATTCATCGATTCCACAGCATGACATTTCTTTTGTTATATATAAAAAACAAAAAACATTTAAAAACTAGTAATAAAATCATTAAATTAGTATAAAATATTAACTGGTCACTCGTTATCTATTCCAGTATTAAATGATTTAAACCTTGCAAATCTGGTAACAAAGTTCAAGGCTAATATTTTGCTTCTTTCATAATTCGTACAGAACAAGAACCAAATATAATACCAAACTATTATTCATTTTTATACTTAAAATTATTATTATTTTTGATCAGCAATAAATTTCATTCATACATATAGAGTTCATAAATTGTTAGAATATTATTTATCATATTATAATCTAAAGATAAATGTTTTTCATGAACAAATCCAAATTCTTTTCACCAAAATAAAACTATAAACCATTTCATTAGATATTTTATGAATAAAGAACATGATAAACATAAGGATATCTATAAAAATCATAAGCATGTTATAATAGAAAATTATGATCTGAATAATATATATTTAAAAAAGTAATATTTCAAATTATAGTTTGAAACTTGAAAGCATTATTATTCCCATTTCGAAAATTAAATTTATACTTACATAATAGTATACAATTTGAATATGATTTATATTTTTACATACTAAATTATCATATTTATTTAAAAAATTGTTATTCTAAAATAGAGAAAAGTCCTGATGTAATGATAATGCAACATTTAAGTTTAGAATTTCCACTGGAACATATTAATTATTATTATAAATAAGTTTTAACATTTTATAAATATTTTACGTTTAACAAGGTTTTTGATCGTCTTCGAAAAATTTATCCTAACTTCATGGAAAAAGTGGTACCAATGGAAGGTAACTTAATCAAAGAAAAATTAGGATTAAGTGAAGAGAATAGACAGAAAATTATAGAAGAAGTAGATATTATTTATCAAAATGCAGCTGAAGTGAAGTTCACCGAAAAGCTAGGAAAATCGTTACAAACTAACGCTATTGGCACAAAGGAAGTTTTAGATTTAGGAATGAGCTGCAAACATGTCTTGGCTTTTGTTTATGTATCAACAGCATATTCACACTCTTACCAAAGGGATATTGATGAGGTGTTCTATCCTGCACCTGCAGATTTAAAGATGACCAAAGACATCATACAAGCCAGTACTGAAAATGCCGCAGGTTTGAACGACGACGTTTTGCCAACCATTCTTGGCCAATGGCCTAATGAGTATATATTTTCAAAAGCAGTTGCAGAAGACATAGTAAGAGAGTATGGCAGAAAAGCGAATTTCAGTTGTGCTGTTTTCAGACCAAGCATAGGTAAACAACACACATTAAATAATGATTACTGCATATCATAAAAGAGTTCTTATTTAATTAATTCATCAAGAGCCAATATTATAAAAATTGTCACGTTTGCAATAAATAATGTAGGAGCTAAAAATTGTGTGATTCTTATCAAATTAGTTCTTGTTTACTATAATAATTATTGAGCAAATGGTCTCTTCTGACTTCTAAATGTCACTCCATTGTGTATTGTTATATTTTTTCTAAAAGGATTGGTTTGTCTATCTAGTGAATTCATTTTCTTAAAAACAGATTATTCTTAGACATCCCTTTTCGAAAATCACTACATCCATTATTTGTCTACCTTTACCATACGGGTTCTAGCTCTGGTATATGTAAAGTATTCTAAATTGAAATCAGGTGAACAGGATGGTTATACATTTCATAGAGATACAATCTTTGCGTAACACCCGTCAAACTTATACAGCAAGACCCTTCAAACAAAGATATACTTATAATATACAAATATATATATACATATATATTGCATATGAAAGTTATATATATTTTTAATCAACTTTGTTTAAATTTAACTATAACTTATAACAAATTATAACAAATATTAACTTTTAGTAATAAATATTATATATATTTTTTCATAACTAATGACAATAACTAATTCTATTTATTAACAACAATTGTATCAATTATTATTTAAAGTTCATAGTCCAGGTAATCATCGCATCGTACACTTTAAATTTATTATTTAAAGTTATGAATAGAATATTAATATAATTGTAATTCACACTTTGTTTAGTTATTGCTTCATACAAAGAACCGGTTCCTGCTTGGTGCAGTAATATGAATGGTCCTGCAGCTGCATTTTCTGCAATGGGGTTAGGATATATTCGATCTGGATTATCACGAGAAAACACCTTTGACGTTGTTCCTGTTGACATGTCAACAAATTCGTTACTCGCTTTAACGTGGGACATCGTTAAAAACAAGTACGTTTTTAATAATATTTAATGAATGTATTATTTAATTTCAACGTGTATAGATATATGTAATAAAACATGTTCATTGTTATAAAATGCATTAAGATTTTTTTTTATTTTTTAGAAAATATAACAACCAGGTGTCGATCTTTAATTATGGTTCAAGCAAAGTTAATGGAATTACTTTGAAACGTATGTTCACCTATAGCAAACCGTTTGCAAGAGCAGAACCAACTTTAAAAAGTATTTGGTATCCTGATGTTTTTGTTACAAGATATGCTATGGCGTTTTTCATTTATAATATTTTTGTTCAAGTCATACCACTGATTCTATTTGAAATTTTAACCATGTTACAAGGAAAAAAACCAAGGTGAGTTTAGTATAATTTTACAAGTATAGCACTTTAAAACTTTAAAACTATGACATATAAATTATAAAAAATATCTCACTTTTACTAATTACTTTTTGAGATATTAGAGTAATAAGTCCATCATCCCTACAAGTTTTTATGTATACATAAATTATATGATCTCATACGATATGGTTGTAGATGGGGTTGAAATTTTCAAACTGCTTTATTGAAACCGGTTGACGAGATTAAATTTATCAAGGATATCATCAACCTATTATACTATTCTATTTTGATTTTATTAAAGCATTTTTTGCAGTAGATTCTAATAAAGATTATTATCATTTAAACTTGTTTTCATATGCTTAAATATCTGTAACTCTATTTCACAGTAGTTTTAACTTCTACCTGTCTGACCATCAGCAGATGGCATAGGCACTGATTACACGTTTTCAGATAGGGTTCAAACCTGTTTCAATATATCCTAACGTTCAGAAATTAGTTATTTGCTGTTTACACCAATAACTACCCTATATCATTATAACTTACAATTATATTATATTAATTACAAAATTAATGTAAAATTGTTCAAGTATATTTATAATTACAATTACAATTAAATTTTCTAACATTATATTTACAATTACACTTGTCATGTTTCACCCTTAATATATTATACCTAAAAGTTGAACAAAATCTTAAATCAGAAGACGTTTGGGTGAGAAAAGTACTATAATATACTGCCTTCTATTACTTACTATTGTATTATGTATCAGATTTATTCATCGTCACATTCATGTGACTTATATTCATATTCATTGTTTCTTGTACAAATAACACAAGAAAATTAATTGAACTTGTTATTAAAAATAAAATATATAATAAATAAAAGTTAATAAAAATTTAAATCAAGCACTATAATATTATGAACAAAAACCATATTGAAATTAAATTTAATCTAATTTATTCTATTTCGGGGACACCCCTAACTGAACTTTGCATAACTCCCTTTGGTCTTTACTCTTGGGGGCGTTCTGACTTTGGTCGATATGACATATCGTTATTTATACTTACCATCATCGATGAGTGAATTCAACCATTGGGGGTCAGAGGAATGTTCTCTCGTTCCTCTATATTTGTTTAATATATACATAACAGAAATATTTCAAATCTTTATTTATATTAATCTTACCAGATACCAATACAATTTCATCAATAATTTTTATTTTACAGTATAATCCCTATGTTAATACGGAACAGAAAAATATTAATATTGCTGTATCGATACTCTTTGACGCAGTATAACAT
>JABFQC010001021.1:0-21564 GCA_022817085.1 Psilanteris sp. ZL-2020
AGTTTATCTCATAAAATATCCTTAACAAAACCCAGATTTTTAAAATAAAAATTATTCGACTTTTATTTCATATACTTTTTTTTAGATTTACTACCAAACGTTTTTTTATACTCACGAATGGTTTAATCCCGATGAAAGCTTCAGTACAAGTTGAACGAAGAACAATTTCAATCTATCTATACTTTCAATCGTTCTAAACATGAATACGCGTGAAATCGAATATTCGTTCGATCAGCAAGCGAGCATCGATCTTTTATCTAACAATTCAGCACAATTAGCCAAAAATAGTGTACTAATAAAATCCTTTAACCACAAACAGTGACGCCTTCGATTTTTCATCGGGTTTTTAGCCCGGTGAATAAATTAGACCAAGATAATGTTAATTTTATTGTAATGTTTTTATATCATTAAAATGATTAGTTGATATCATCAATAACGATACTTAAGAAAATTGGACCAGTTCTGGTAGATGTATAATACGACGGATCGAATTAATGGACCAAACATATATTTTTATTGGTAGAACAACGTGTGCAACCAAGTTAATGTCTTTAAATAATTTACGTTTTTATTTTTAAAATTTTTAGTAAACGTCAATATTTGACGTCCAACTACATCTATTTTGAAATTTTATATTTTAATTAATATATTTTAATGGCGATACGTTTTATACTTCATTTATATTAATTTAGTCCGTTTATGTATTATGAAATAATGTTAACAGTTTTCTATTTACTTGCTCATATGTATTGACTTTTAATTGTTACTATATTTAGTTATTTATTTATTATCATTTTAATTCTGGTAGATATTTTAATTTCAATGAATTATTAATTTTATCCGTTTTTATTATTATAATTATATTTCAAATTAGTTACATGGATTGGTCATATGGAGTCTGCGTACTTAGATTGTCAACAAAATTTTTATATAGTGCAATTTAAATTTTGTGTAATCATAGTAAAATTTACATTGATTTTTTTATTAGATGTTTGATTATATATAATAATTTGATTGAAATTGTAAATTCTTTATTATTTCAAAACAATATGATTTAAAATTTCTTTAGAAATGTTCATGAAGAACGGTCCAGCGCTCCGTACAGATTAACTTTCATTTTCACATAAACCAGTTAGAAATATACCATTCTTTATGATAAGTAAATACATATATATATATCATAATTTATTCTTAGTTTGAAGAATTAAATGATTGTACATTATAATAGTTATTTTCTAAAGACAAAATCCTATCTCTAATTTTTTGTCTTCATCACTGCGATTTTATCCAGATAAAATCAAACAGTTCTTCGACATTCAACCAAATTTATTTAAACAATAACAACTGTTTCTAAACTTCAACATTTCTATAGCCGGCAATTTGTGCTGATCACGCAGGTGTAACTTTTTTCTGTATCAGAAGCCGCTCCTGTGTCGAATGTAAAAACTTAACCCTTAAGTCTTTGCTATGAAGTTCATAAGTCAAATTCGTAATTAACTATTTTCTTCGTATAATCGTGTCCATACTTATTTATATACCCTTCAGTTTCAATGTTACGTAATTGTAATCTATCCTCCTGAAGTAATTTATTATTTAACACGCTCAATCAATGGAACCTTAGGGTCTTAGAGGCTCGAGCGTTTTATTGACTTTAGTATAACTCGGGACTTTTCTAATGACACACTTCATGAAGAAAATAAGAAAACGGAAAAAGCGAAAGCTACGCGAACCCTTCACGTGTTGTGTATATTGATATGTGTTTCTTTGGACAGATTTGACATAAAAGTTTGATTCGAAGTTCAATATGTTAGCACGAGTGAAAAAAGTCTTTGATTGTTCGTCGATTCGTAAGAATTTCGAAATTACAGGTGTTGAGAAAGAGGAATCTGCGATGGCTAGTGAGAGCGCTATCGAACTGGAAGACAGAGATCCGAATAATCTCAACGAGCATATACAGGTGATGTATAAATATTAATTAAATTATGCACGCTTATTTTTGAATTTATTGTAATTATCTTCTTGTCTACGAGATTTTTCCAAACTTGAGGCTAAGGCAACAGTTTATACGTTAAATTTATTAATTTTTGTAGATCTCACTTATCGACTTATATTTTACGAAAAAATCTTAAGTATTAGTTTTTTTTTATTCTTTTGCAAAATATTTGACTAATATTTAAATACAGATATTTTCCTATAATTATTAAATTTTACAAATGAAAATTTAATATTTATCTTTATTAAGATGCATATTTAAGTTCTTAGAATATTGTGCACCGAGGTAGTAAAGTGATACTTCTCTCCACGATAAATATATTTTTGGCGTAATATTTCGAATTATTTAGAAGAATTATTGCAAGGATCAGTAGAGGGGTGTAATTTACTCTTTGCCATTTGAGCAGATAAACTTGAATAAGATATTTTACTTTACTACAACGAAATAAAATTGCACAAATTGCCAAAAACACAAAATCAGTAAATTATTGCGCACGTGCGAAGAACAATGCTTATCGCGATGACTTTTAAATAAATTCAGTAACTTTACCTTGCCTTACCTTGGAAGTTATATAAAACATTGATGTTATTTCAAGATTATACTTATGTGCCAGGAAACTTTGTATAATGCTCAACGTGACTAATAACACTCAAATGTCATAAATTAATAAGTCTACTATTGCTTACACAAAGTGTATAAACAAGCAATTTAAACAAAAAAGATCTTTCCCAATAAATAATTCCAGACAATTAGCGACTGAGATTTATTTTTATGAATAAACGTATTTAGTTCCTTAGATTATAAGTTGATTCTAAATTGGTATCCTGGACCCAAATTTTTAACCCTGCTTCATTTGTGAACTCTTAATTGTGTTTCAAAGCAAACACGCGCTATTATTTTAATTGACTGCCTCCATCCATAGTTTATACTAAGGGTTCATATTCATTTTACTGACAACACTTAAATAGAACTGGAAATATATTTGTTCAGGTACTATGGGACGATGTAATAGCGGAGCCAGAAGGGATTCGAAGCCCCGAGTGTGCTTGGAGACTGACCAAGCATTGTTTTCGGCTGTCCAAAGGATTTTGCTATATCCTTCTGTCGGTAGTCCTTGCTCCAATATTTGCTCTTCTGCTGGGCATCATTTTCGCCTGTTTCGCGTTCCAGGTTTGACAATTATATATGTTTATGTGACTTCCGAATTGCAATGGAATTTATAGACTATATTGATAATCGAAATTGTGCCCTTTCAGAACGTCTGGATTTACACGCCGCTTTTGCGTATTTGGAAAATAAGTTGTCACGTGGCCAGGCAGTTCATCACGGCTTTCCTGTACGCGGTTGTGCGTCCGTTCGTTGAAGCAGTAGGCTACTTGTTTTACAACATCCGGGTTTTCAATCAAAAGCTGCCCGATGGCCCGGACCGAAAAGAAGAAATATGCACAGTTTAAGGGCTATGATTTCTGGCGCGGAAAATCTTCATTCGATTGATAACGGAAGTGTCGTTTAAAGTTAGCTTCTTCTGATTCTATGTAACTCGTCATCGACCCATGTTCTCATATTCTACTCAAATAATAACAAAATGGAATTCAAAACGCGTCCAAGTGAAATGTGATATATATAGTTACTTTTTATAAATATCTGTAATGAGAATATACATATGATTAGTTTGTTGATTATAGTTAGATCGTGCTTAATTAATGTTAGATATTTTTTATATATTTTATGAATGCAACCTACATCTCTAGATAAATGTGACAATTGCAAAAATTACAATTGAAATAATAAGAGTAAGACGATTCTTGAACATTTTGGAGTAAAATAACATTTTATTCAATTTTACAGCATGTTTTGTTATATGCTCAGTATACGGAATTTGTATATTAATTTCAAGAGAATCTTACTTTTATAATTTATATTGTAGTTGTTTCGTGAAAAATAATTCAGTTTGTAAGGTTGTAATCATTTGTCGTTGATAAAATAGTAATAACATGTAGACGATGAGAACGGAATACTGAGGAGTATATATCAAACATTCAGAATTCATGAACATATTGTAGATTAATTATTACGAGGAGATCTCTGTGTTATAGCTTTATAGGTACACAGAAAAATATAGTAGTAATTGTTAGTACGTATAAATCGCATCTTGAAAATTCGTTGTCGGAATTGCCATTATACCAGATTTATACTAATTTTTATATCTATATTTTTCTCGTGTATACAGTTGCAAGTTTGTTATAATTAACTTCAAGCATGTGAACACTGATTAGTAACAATAAAAATATACAATAAATATATATATATATACACACAATATTGTTAGATGTTAGAACGAATTTATCGTCTGAACTCTTTTTTAGAGTTAAATATATTTTGTATATTTATATTATTTATTAATTAACCTTATTGGTGTAAGGTTGACGAATTTATTTATTATACAAACTTTTATAAAATCAAACACAAATATTGTACAAAACCAATCGATTGCTACGTTTAACTTATAATGTTACAAACGTTTTTGACCAAAATCAATTGTTCGATCCAGAAATAAGGGTTCAGAAAATTTTTTTATAAAAAACAAATGTATGAAATGCGTTTAAAACGTTTGAATTTTGCGAAAGAATTTAAAATATAAATGCTTTTAACGATTAGATAATAATTTATATCAACTAAAAAGAAACGATTTGCTTGATTTTACAACGATTTTGATTAAACGTTATATACAATGTACTCAACGTGCAAAGTTGAATAAAATAACTTATAAAGCGTTACAATTTGCGATGAATATACACTGAGAAAAGTCCATCTCAACATATTGCCAAATCATACGAAATAGATTTTAACTGTGATGATATGCAACATATATACTGAAATTAATTTCGTTTACTAAGAGTTAGACCGTATGAAATTATGATAACAAAATTTACATTATAATACATAGCATACAAACTACGGTCACCCATCCGTATATTAAATTTGTTCAATGTCACTTAATGAAGTGTTGTATAATCATGCGTATATTCTGCGATTTGCGTGCAATCAGAAATAAAACATTTCGTAAAATGTATTGTGTCAAAAATTGCGACGATTTTAAATCATGCTATGTCAATTGTCAACTTTGTACTTGTCGATTGTAAAATTCTACCGCATGTCAGACTGTTGACTAGACAACTGCAGTTTGTATTTAAATTTTGGCGCCTTTTTTGTGTGGGAATATGCAGTTATGTAACGGTATATTCAAATTGCGATCGCCGTGCCACCTACCGGCTGTAACTTTTAATCGATTAATGGAATTAGTTTCATACTTCACAATGTAGTAACATCATTAATTAATCATTTATTATTAATTAGATTGTTAAAAACTAACAGTTTTAACAAAATTAACACGGTTTAAACATTTGTTTCCTACCAAGTTTATGACATTGCGTGCTACTATGCATGATATATACATCGTGAGTTATTTCATTAAATTTTGTCGGTGTATTATACCCTTTAAAAGTGTTAATCCTATATCCAAAAATCTGTTTTATTCAAAAAATCATATACTATAACAATATTTATACGTGTCTTACAAATAGTTTGTGTTAGATATAAAAATTATAACGAATTAACGACGAACACTGCCGAAATACAATTGAATATATATATCATTATAAATGACATTGGTTTTGAAAAAAACCAAATTTAACTAAATTATAAATGACGTTTAAAATTGATATAGTAAAGAATTAAGTAAGGAACATTTAATATGTTATTAAAAAAACATATGAGACAAAAATAATGTTTAGAATAAGCTTCAAAGGAGGATTTAGTATATATATTGAAACTCATACACGGAGACAAATATTTAGGACATTTTACTATAAAATAAAGCAAATTTGATTTACATTTTCAAACCTTTCAATTTGTCTTAGAAATTATAGTAAAATTGTATGATAAACAAGATGAAAATATTATTTTTATGCTACATTTTTACTACAATTTATAAGACAAATTTAAAGCTCTGAACGTATATATCTGATTTTCTTTATTTTATAGTAAACTTTCATGAATTATTTTTCTCCGTGTATATATATTAATCGTATACATTAAAATCAATACTTTATGCAGTATATGATTATTATTCAATATTAATACATACAAATATAAATCTAATCATTTATTAATAAACCAAAATACGGTTATAAAAATTGACTGATAAACACACGCAAATCACGTGCCCGTAAAATACTTTATAAACATTTAAAAGCATTTGGAATACGTATTGCTTTTTGTTTTTCTAAAATAATATATGTATATATTTATACAAACAAATTTACTATTAGTTTCGTAAATAAGTACTAATAAGTACCGATTTTTATTATAAAATACAAATTGCGAATTGTGCATTTTCAGATCATTTTTATACTTATATACATATGGTGGACATATAATCGACCAATTAAATAATAAAATAATACTTTAAATTTTTTGTTGTAAATGTGTTAAGTTTAGGCGTTTTCCAGACCTATGAATATCCGATCCGAATCGATTTCAAATGGATTTGGCACATGATCGAATCTTTCTGTAATCCGATAGATAGCGCATTGAAATAAACCACATAATATGTTGATAATCGCTATCACAAAAAGAACAATATTTTATAATTCATATAAACTAATTTTAATTATCAAAACATGTACAGTACTTGATATTTCGGCGAATAATACTAAAATAAAAAGAAAAAACATACAGAGCAGCTTGCCGAACAGGAGTTTTCTAAGGTGGACTGTATTAGCTATACATATCTGTTAGAAACCGATCTAGATTAGGGGTCCTGAAAACGCCATTAATCGAAAACTGTTCGAATTTAATATATATGTTATCTATCTTAATTATATTCATGAATTTCTTCTGAGACGTAAAAGAATATTTTGTTGTTGAAGAAATTCAAATTATGTTTAAAGTATAAATATTTTATTTTTCAAAAAAATCAGTCAATTGCATGTAATTTAAATAATATTGTCAACTTATTGTGAGTTAAGAGGTTATTGAATTATTAATGTCAATTTAAAATTTTGCCCAGAAATGTAACTTGAGTTTTACTAAAATTAAATTTCAAACATTAAACTCTTGAAAGTAATTAATTATATTCGTGTGAATTTAAATAACTTTTTTATAGGATATATTAACACAAATTTGATGATAACGTACGAAACTTTGACCTCTACAATATAATAAACAATATTGATTGCATCATTATAAACGTTGTTATTCCATGAACTTACAAGCCATGTTTACATTTTGAAGTTCGAAATTATAGAGTATATATAAGTCATTGTATTCATACTAAATGCATTATGACTCAACAAACTTATTATGTATACTGTTCTTCAGTAGTTGCATATAGATATTACAAATTATATCTATATATGTCGATGTACACGTGCGTCGAAAGTCACCTGCGACCGAAGCATTAATTCATTCGTTTTTACTTAAGATATAAAGTTTTTATTAAAGACAAAATGAAAAGATTGGTTTTTCAGGCCTTGTCATTTCTATTTGCCGTGTAATTTATTTTATCTATTGTAAGCAACCAATCAAAATCAGTCAGATAAATAAACCAAGATTTTGTTCGTCTCTTTGAAGCGCCAGATGCGCAGGAGAATGAACTCTGCTTATATTTATGCGTTAATAAGAGGGCGATTTTATATTTTACACTGAGCGAAACGTGCATGAAATTTTGCAATACTCCGACAAATCGAAATTTATATTTGAAAAATTTGTATTTAAAATTATTTATATTTATCGCTTCGCGCGTTGAAATGTCAAAGTTTTGAAGAATTAACAGATATTGTGTTACATTTGAAGGTCAATGCAGTGACTATTTATATTATTTGAAATATTGAAAAATGTTATATCATTTATGATAACTGTAATGAATTTATGATTTTGTCATTGTGAATTTGTTTTATAATAATGTCACGTAATTATGGAGAATTTACGGATTAATATATAACTTCGATAATATGCAAAACGATGCATGAGTTTTATTATACAATTTATTATTTACATATAAAGCGTGATGTCTAAATTTGTATTTTATTCGCATTAAAATTGTCGATTAATATCCGATATTTATTATGTATGTTATTTCAAAACAGACTGGTTGTTTATGAATTAAAAATGACGGTAAAAAATATTGTTCATGTTT
Source organism: Psilanteris sp. ZL-2020 (assembly GCA_022817085.1). Classification (NCBI taxonomy): domain Eukaryota; kingdom Metazoa; phylum Arthropoda; class Insecta; order Hymenoptera; family Scelionidae; genus Psilanteris; species Psilanteris sp. ZL-2020. The sequence continues at coordinate 8,193 of JABFQC010001021.1, forward strand.
ATGTTTTAGAACTGATGTATTTCATTGTTTTACACTTTATACAAATTGCTGTAGTAATTTTATTGTTAAATATAAATATTTATCGTTCCATTGTTGACATTTAATTAAACATTGCAATTATATAGTAAAACGGCATACAGTATATATTTCTATATAGCAATACGTCAGTATATGTGTATTATTAAACAATTTTGTAATAAATATTTCTTTTGTGAAAGAGATTACGTTTTACTTCATTATAAACAATTAATATGTTATTTACAATTACGGTATGATTTACGTCGTCGATAAATACAAATATTTAATATAAATATTTATAATACACATAATACTACTATATGTTTATTTTTATTGCCTGTGTTTATAATTTGTATTTAACTTAAGTTTTGCATGTTAAGTTGTCAAAGTTTGTTATTATTATTATTATTCCGGTTTTTAATATTTTTATTCTTTATTAAATAATATATTTTAATATTAAATATTATATAGTAATTTTCAAATAATAATGCGAAGAAACTTAATATTTTATTATTTTGCATAATAAAAACTAAAATTGTATAAAATCAGTTTTTTATAATGTTTATAGTAAATATTATATAGTATATATTATTATATTATACCTGTGTATGTGCGAATTAATTTTAATAACTTTATCATACGATGATAAGCAAACATGTATCGTTATAAGAAATCGTCGGTAAGGAAGGATCTAATAGTTATCCACTAATAAGTAATTATGAAATCTTATATCAGTATTCGCTAAAAACATACAGCTGGCGCCACTATCGCTGTTTTCTCTCTCGTTTTATGAATTACATACTTATTACGTCAAACATATTATTCGTAACACATTGATAATGTAACACACTTTGATAAAGTAAGAAATATTTAAATTCGTGAAGTAATTCGCATAAAATTAAAATATATAATTAACTATTCCCATGTTTGATTCATCAATATATAAATACATTTATAAATATAATTGAAACTTCATAATGAACATCAGAAAATTCATGTTTTAATTTAAACAATTTTGTTAAAGGACACTGATTAAATTTACGACAATTGACCATAAAAGAAAATTAATTTAAATTTAATCGGTAATAATTTAAAACTACCACCACCAACAATTATTTAAAAACGTACGTCAGCGGGCAAATGCCATTTAAACCAACAATAATATAATGACAGGTTTCCGACATATACTACCTAAGATAAAATTTATTAACTATTAGTCAAACCTTTTTTCTTTCGACGCGCTAAAAACTTTATTGGCTAATCTTGCTGCGTTCAGTTTAAATGAAAGCCATTTGTTCGATCACTGTACGATCTTTGTTGTTATTTATTTTTATTATTACTTCACGTCGCGCGTCAATTTGTTTTTAATTTTTACGAAATAATTTCTCCAATTTTTTCACCACGCAGTTTCCGCGTAAAAATCCACTCCCTGATTAAAACTTTCGCAATCGACGAAATCGTTTCCAAACGTTCACACGAGTCGATTCGGAATAAATATGTCATCGATACATCGATCAATATCTTCTGCATACTTATTGTATTAGAAAGGTAATCGTTTCAGATTTAATCGTAAAATAGGTTTGCTGCAGATAAAGCTACTGCTATTAATAATAATAATAATATCAATAATAATATCAATAACAATGGCGATTTGGTTTTGAAGATCTTGTAATCTTATATCTTTGACGGGTACTCGCATCGGCTACTGCACTTTTCGAAAAACGTCGTAAATCTGGTCGGGCTTTGGGCACCCACACAACTGCACATGTAAGCCACATTATTATGCCCAAAGAAAATCGGAGCACATCCTGCTGCGCACAATGTGCGCCGCTAGATCGCAACAATACTCTCGGCTTTTTTTCTTTGCTATATTTCGGGGATCACATTACCATCATATATACACCATCGCTTCGCTTTCAGCAGTTTTTAAGATTTTATCGTGCATTTCGCTTACAATGACTCGCATTGAGGACACGTAATTTTCGATGCGGGTTTTGCGCCAATAACATAACGCTGTCATCTGATATATCACGCACGCATTCAATTTTTTAAAGCCCACGTTTTCATCCTACCCGTCTGTTTTCATCTTATTTAATCAGTAACATTTTATTTTTGCGATTAACATTTTCATCAACGTAATGTTGTTTTAATTACGTATCGATCAAGTCATGTGATAACGCCTGTGTATTGAGTAATTTTGACGAGTCATTTGGTTAAAAAGAAACGGTTATTTTTAATTAAAATCATCCTTTCTCGAATGAATATACACGGAGAAAACATATATTTAACATTTTACTATATAATATATGAACAGTAAGATATACTTGAAAATGTTATAAAAATTACTATATTATGTATTAAAATTTTCTGCATAAGTTGAATATAATATTGTGTGCATTCAAAATTTTAATACATTATATAGTAATTTTTGTAGTATTTTCATGTATATCCTACTCTTGATATATTATGTAGTAAATAGTTGGATATATGTTTTCTCCGTGTATCAATAACGGATTGTACACGGAGAAAAATATAATTGAAATTTTACCATAAAATAAACGAAACGGTCTTTGGGCGAAACAAACTTCAAATTTGTGTCATAAATATGGTATAAAAGGTGCATAAGTATAACATTTTCTTTCTCTTTATATGTTTATATTTTATTTATATTGTTCTCCGTGTAAAATAAGAATTACTAATTTTTTGAACTATTTAGAAAGAAAGGTGCTACATGGAGAAAAATGTATAACAAAAGTTCACTATACTTTATGATAAGACAAATATCAAAACACAGTTTAATAGAATTTATAAACAAGATTATAATTAACATCAAAATTTGAACCATACTTTATGTGAAATTTATCATACTATAAGGTAAAATATGTTAGGTTCATAATATTGTTGTATATAAATTCTGAAAAGCTGGGGTTTTCTGTTTGCCATACCATAAAAATAGTAAAATTTTACTATACATTCTTCTTCGTTTATAATATAGTAGATTCTATTGTAATATTTGTATATTGTACTTATATAATATTGTTTTCTTGCAATGCAACCAAAAAGTAAAATTAAAACTAACATAATTGCGTATTTATATTAATATGTAAAATTAATAAAGATATTGACGGAAAATCAAATAATTACTTTTGCGATGTAATTGAAAATATTCAATTTTTATGCGTGCATTTAATATATTTTGTTATGTATTTTATGTAAAATAAGAATGTGTATTTAATATAATTCATAATTACAGTAAGAGAAATTATTAAATATATATATCTTTTTCGTTCGAATTATTGAACTAACAACTGAAAACCGTAAATGAAATTAATAAATGATAAGATAATTAAACCGACTGTTTATCAGAATGATTTTTATCTTTTCGATGTTTTATTCTTATATTTTATTCTAAGCTTTGAACCATACGATTATAAGGTTCAATTTTGAATATAATTTTCGTTGTAAAATATTTTAAAAAATTATTTTTGTTTTGCGTAAAATAAAATATCAGTTTTTAAGAAAAGATAATATAGACATAACAAATGTAATGTAAATTAGACTGAAATAATTCGAACAACGAAACATGAGTTTTTCAAAATATTATAATTCCTGTTTTGTAAAGTTGTAAGTTTATTGGATTAACTTGAATTAAATGAATTGTATTAAATTAATGCCAATAACAAGATCGTCATGATTACATCGATGTATAAAAAACGCTAACCGTCCCGACACGCGCGTGGTGTAGTTGATGAAAGTGATTTGTCAGTGTTATATCAGGGAATAAGATTAATTTATTTTTCAAAAACATACGACTCCGAGGGAATATTTATAACTTTTTTTTTCCGAAAAAACCCCTACATTTTCCCGATTCTTAGTTTTAAATTACGCTTCAAGCTCGGTCGCACAAGGAATCATAAGCAAGGAACAGAAAATTGAGCTGAAATGACTGAAACAATTCTTGCGTTAATATGATTTGAGTCGGTTAAGAAATTTACAGCGTGAACTCGAAAACCCGTTTTTGGGACTTTAGAACTTAAGACGCGTTCACACACAATTTCGATTAAAAACAAACTTTCAATTGCTGAACAATTGTGTGTTGATGTTACCGTAGTGCGCGATCCAAATATTTCGAAATATTAATTATATTCATTAGCTGTTGCGCGCCAGCTGGAGTTTGTTTAGATTCCGAAAACAAATGGATTAAGTGAAACTGGAAAAAGAAAATACGCGTGGACAGTCGCAGTCATTCTTTTTCGTGTCTATAGGCAAACTCCACTACGCTTGTTTGCGTTAATCTTGTTAACGAAACACTCAAAAAGCACGTTTAGTAAACAAAGCTTGTCCCAATTTTTAGCTCAGATAATTAATGCTAATGTCAGGGAGAATGATTTAAATTCGTAATTAAATTACGAACTGCGTTAAAGTAGTATATATGTATATAAGATCTGAAATGAATAAAAATAATTGTTTAGAAATTTAATGCGAACATTTTTTACACAATTCTGGATTTTTATACACTGAGAAAAAAGACGTAGTACAATTTACCAAATTATCTGTTAATGTCGGAATATATAATAAAATGTGTAAAATTTTTTTTTGCACATACACAGAAAAAATAGCGGTGTCTGAAACAATCAATGTATCAACGGTAAATATAATTGTCAAATTTTGACAATAAAGTTGTCAACCTTCAACAATAAACTGACTTATTAGACAAGTTTATTATCAATGTATAACAATCAGACTGTCTGTTCGTTTATTACTATTAAGATTAAAGAAGTCTGACAATATGTTTTTTCAATGTAGGTACAAATACTATATACCTTTTTATTTCTTATTATTACGAGTCTGGTAAAAAGTGCATTTATATATATATTTAAAAATTAAAAGATATATAATATTTGTACCTATAATTCTAAGAAAATTACACAGATTCCGCTCCTTATTCTGACATTAACAGATAATCTGATAAATTGTACTGTTTATTACTGTGTACTTTTAATCGAATTTGTAATATTAATGAATGTGAATATTTTATTTTGTTGATAATATATTGAATTTACCGATATTATACTATAAATAGATAAATGTTAGTTAAAATAAGTATGTTTCATTGCTTGCTTTTTGCAATAATTTTATACATGCAATATGCAGTAATAGAAACATTATGTTTTAACATACAATGTAATTCATTTCATTTCAAATTCACGATTTTCCGTCATCTTACATAATAGCGCTTCATGCTTTTTACGTCAAATATGTAAATATTTTTGTATATATCAAAATAAGGACAAATATTCACACAAAATAAAATACATTTATCTTTGTATTCGAGGATTTCGGACTCGTTAACCGGTGCTCGTCGGAACGTAGCTCTTATTTTGTATTCTCAAACATTATACGTGCCCTTAAAATCATTACTATTATATATATTATCCGTGTAATCAGATATATTTTATTTAGTCTGAAATGCACGCGTGCCGAGTCGGGATACCGGGCTGCCCGGATGCCGGACTAATTTGTTGCCGAAATTTGACGAAGAACAGACGAGTGACAGTGTCGTCGAGTGTCGCGACAGTTGCAATAACAGAAGCACGCGCGAACCTACTTGAGAGCGACGTTAAGTGGCCGGCGCTTTGTCGGCAAGGAAATGCCCATATATTTGCCACTTTACTCCACGCAAACTTCTCCTCGGTGCTCGGCTTTCAAACAGCCGCGGCCGTTTTCCGTCGGCGCGCATTATTATTTTTTCTCGAACATATTTTATGGGGATTAAGTTACGCGCGGCGGACGGAACTTGCGCTCCAGCGGGGACCGATAATTGGTGGCGAGTAGCGCCACGAGTCAAGCGAGCGACTGTTTCGTATCAAAGTCATAATTGATCTGTAAACATGTTTCCATCCGAGCTTCGAGGATATGTCAAATTGTTGGGACTCGGAGATTACCCGGCACGAAATAAAGTAGCGTCTGTTGGGGCGCAACAAGAATTATCTTCGAGCGGACCAAACTAATCGCAACTGGTTCGCTTGGACCGAATCAACGGAGAGTTGTTTGCTTCCAACTACACTGAGAAAAAAGGTCTCATAAAAATTGCTCTATTTTTAATTAGTTTTACCATATTATCTGGAAACGCTGGCATAAAGAACATTTATATAATTAATCACTAGCAATCTGTATGTAATTATAAGAAGTGTTAGCATTTTTTCCGTAAAGTATGCACGGGAAAAAATAAGGAATTAAATGTATACAAAAATTGTTTTGTTTTAAAATAGTCAAAATATGTTGGATCTACTACGAGGTGTGTGTTGATTGTATACGGTTTTAGGCATACCGTGTTTATAAACACAACGGCTATTTTTCCTCAAAATTCGATTGTTTTTATTCAAACAAATTTGTCGTTTTAATTTTACACAGTGTAAGTGTTGAACACCGTGTAGTTAACATGGTTATTTTGTGTTGTATTTATATCATTATTTTTTCCCGTGTGGGAAACTTTTTCCCATTCTATGAAATAATGATGCATATTGTCTTTAGGTCCGCGTTGTCATACGTATAGTAATTTTTGAGGACTTTTTTTCTCAGTGTATGGTTTCGGTACAAAAATATGGTTTTGGTGCTTCGTTGAGCGCGTATCGTATCTGATGTTGATATTTATTTTCGATTAATTTAATCGATCAGAAGGGTGTAAATGCTCGTTTCCAATTTTGTTTATCGTCAAAAGTTGTTTATTAACGAGTGCATGTTTATGGGTTCGATTTTTTAAACACGATTCGGTTATATCAATCGATTTATGAAAAGTTTTTTTAAGTTATTACCTCTGTCAACGGTTTAAGCGCAGAAATTGATTCGAAACGAAACATTAGAATGCGTTTTTCGAATGAAAAGTCGAGTATTTTTAGAAAGTGTTTATTTATTAATTGATAAATATATTGTCAACTGTGGGGAAGAATGCGTGCAACGAAGTAGGATATAAATCAATGCACTGTTTGTTTTCGAGGTGGGGAGAGCATAACAAATTGATGTAATTTAAAATAGTTTAGAATTTCAAAAAGACGGGCGTCTAATTATTTTAAAACTCTAATTTTGGAAATGCGGGGTCGAATTATCGGATGATTAATATTAGGTTAAAGTACTAATATGTTTTTTTTTAATTATAGTCTTTAATAAGGATACTCGAATTCGTTTAAAAACGTTGTTTAATTAACAAAACAAATTTACGATGAAATGAAAATTAATAATTGAAACAAAGTTAACTTGGTGAATATTGGTCATGCAAACGGGCTTCAAATTTTTCCGATAATACATTTACGAATGTTATATCTTTGTTCCTGTAAGTTTTTCAAGACCTGGATTGCTTTGTCAGGACTTTGTTATTCGATTACTTATTCATGTTGTCTTGTTTTTAATTTGACGTATTTTGGAAATTGGTATAAATATTTTTTACTACTTAACAGCTAACCGAAATATAATAAATCAATACACATTTCAGGCGTTTTTATTCAACACATACACACAGAAGACGTAAATACTTACCATTTCGTATTTATTCTTATTTATATTTTTGTTTTCATTTATATACAAATTTACTTCATATACATAGGTACGAAACTGTTTTGATTTATAAGGCCATACAAACTTTTTTTTTGTTTATTAATAAAGCACATTATTATTGCCGTAAATAAAGTATCCTCATTTTTTGGTCCGTCGCCTGTTAATAGTATTTACGGATTACGAAGACTAATACGAAATCCAGCGTATCAACAGGTATCTCAGAAAACAAAATATTTCTATTGTCATGAAAATGTAATTCAAATTTACTAGCGTTTCTTACGTGAAAATAATGCTCCTACAGTCATGGAATCCATAAATCTACAACTTTGCTCGTTTCATCCGAAAATGGACAATTGGAGAGAGACAGCACCACGCTTGAATCACGTAACCGAGTCGAATATCAAGTACACCTATCCATATATAAACGTATACACACACACCCATCCACGCATCTACGTCTTTGCAAATGACAACAGCGTTGAGAAGTTCAAACCGCGCCATCCCTTCGGATCGACGCAATTATCGATCGTCGAATTATCGGCGCATTCTTCGATCGGAACGACGATTCGGGTTGGCGACGCCAACCCACGACTGAATCCAGCGGCGTCCGAGCGAGGCTGCAACAGTTTGCACGTGAATAATCCCGTAAGCAAACAAGGCGCGCTCCTTTCTCGCCGGCGCGATCCGCTGATGAGATCAGTGGGCCTCGATCTGGCTAAGGCCCCATTGGTAATCACGGAAGCGTGACATTGTATTTATGTTGTCACCTCGTGCGTGTCGGGGAGACGTCGCAATAAGAAAGGGCCGCGGAAGGGGGGCGACGGGGCGGGGCCCGCTGTGAGTAAACATGGCGGCGAGTGTGTGCTACTCGTGCAGCGATCGCAACAATACGCGAGCTCTACCTGTCTACGCGCGGAGTCATTTCAAAACCATCGCGTCGAATCGCGCTCAAAGGACGGTGAAGAATTTTCGGGCGCGAGCCACCCCGCTGTTGGCCAATGTGTCATTTGCAGGAATCTCTTTAATTGTACAAATAGAAATGACGGAGTCCTGTATGAGGGAGTCATGGGAGAAGACCAGACGCACAATGCCCGGGCATCAGTGAAATGGATTTCGAGGATTTCGAAGCAATCGGGATGATGTAGATATATATATATATATATATATATATATATATATTGAGAGACCCTGAATGGGCGCTGTTTTGGTAGCCGTCGATGAAAGGTTTGTCGCACTCGAAAAGGGCACAAGTTTATGGAGTGCCCCGACCGAGTTGTTTGGGAATTGGTCGGATTACTTTTAATGCGTTTTTATTTTCTTCCGACATTCAATGGTCGCGACTGAGAGTGCAGTGGATACGCACAATACCACGCGGACGCGATGCAAAAGCTATTCTGGGTATGGGATACGAAGGAGGGGGGTGTTATAACTTGTGTTCGGATTATGTTGTTAGTCGGGAAATTATGATTATTTATTAAAGTTATTACGGTAGGTTTTAATATACGTATGTGGGTTCGAAGGTTTGGGAAGGGAGAGGTCGGAGTGACAATGAGAAGTACCTCGATCCGATTTTGAATTGCATAATTAAATAAACTTTGAGTTGATTTTTCATCAGGAAACTTTATTGCGAACACGTGATAATCGAATTATTTGTCTGCATTTTAATGCCTTTTTATTATCTAATTTGTATTGAATGCTGTTGGATTATAATATAATTGTTATTGAATTAAAATAACTGAGTTATATAAATATATATAGTATACATTTATTGATATTATATAGTGATTTTATGTTCGATTATATAACAAAGCTGTTATTTTTGAAATAACAGTTGAATTTGAAATATGTCTTGCAATAAATTATATATATACATAATTGCATATATATAATTTTATACTGCGTTTATTTATTATAACTCATAAATGCTTGACAAATAAAAATAATACTTGTTTATATGGTATGGTACTTTCGTTTCTTTAAATCATTATTTTTTGTAACAAAAATGCATAAATTTTAAAAAAATAAATAGGAATTTTAGATATGTAAATTTAATAATTATATTGATTGTTTCATTTAATTGAAATTTATTAAGAAATAATTCAATCTAAGTAATACAACCCAAAGTACTTATTTTTAACTCCTATAAAACTATATTTTATTTTTATTTTATTATATAAAAAACTTTATGCAAAAGTTTTTAATCGTAAAAAATACTTTATTGATTCAACGAAGAATAACGTATAACAAAATTCTTGATTTTTACTAATTCAAAAGTTTTTTATCAAATGCTTTTCCTAATAGTAGAAAAGTTGATGTTTAGTTAACAAAACAATTTTATTTTAATTCATTAATTTTTTGATAATATAAAAAAAGAATTTTATTTTCCTATATATAGTTTTATACACCCTACGAAACTTATATTGCCGTCAATTTAAGCAATTTCATATGATAAACACATAAATAATATCTAATAGATAGACAGCTTGAAAATTTATAATCGGTTTAGTTGAATTTGAAAAGTCATTTTACTAATTTAAGTTAAATTAAACAATAAACCAACAAAAGTTCCATTTTTAGTTTAATTCCAGTCGCCATACACAGCCCATAGGTTATATATTAATTAAACAGTCTATTCCACATCTAGAGTAGGGAATGGTCAAATTATAACTAACGAACGGAAGTTTAATAAAATCTTTATCTTGTAACCCAAACCATAACGCGATTGAATCTATACCATTAACTATCCGCAGGATCAAACACATTCTATTTATGCCGCGACGTGTCACTTTTTCACTACGACCAATACATAACGCGAAGACTTGATTGGCTCGCAAAGGTCATTTGACGTCGCGTCCATTATTTCGTACGGCAATGCGAATTGCGCAAATAAATGCGTTAATTCGTGATATTCGATAGGCGAAAAGTAAATAGTACCGGTCACAATAGTGGAAAATCGTTAGGTAGCCGAACAAATAAAAGATCGCAGTGCAACGCAACGAGAGTCCAGGTGGTGCGCACGATAACATTATGTTTGCTCATGTGAGACGGCGAATTGAGATACGTAAAGTCCATCGATCAGATCCAATTATACGCCGGGTCTTTTGAAAACGCGCCGATTCCACGGGGGTTCGGTTCCGCCTGGGGCACAATGCCGGTCGTGACATCGTTTACGAGCCCCCCGTGGTTCGCCGCGCCTTCAACGGGCCCTCAAAAGCTGCGCGGGACGTCTGTGACAGAGACATCTTCATTACTCTGCGGCCGTAGGGCCCCAACATTTCGACCAATGTCTGCCTAATCGATTGCACTTTTGCCTTCAAGGAAAACGATTATGTATTATCGAAAGAAAGTCCAAGCGTAAATGTTTATCGTCATGTCAGCCAGACGTAATTCCGAGCCGCCTTTGGTGCGACCAAAACACATTTTCGGCATTATTTTTCACGTTGGATTTATGTCCACGAATTGGCCCCGTTTTTTACAAGACTCGAATTTTGTCCTAGTCAAATTACGTCGGGCTATTTTTACAAATGCAACTGGGTAAATTTGTCAATTGTAAAATACGCAGTCGGAATCCAATGGCACGTTTATGGTTTTGTAATTTGTACGCTGCTGAAATTCCGAACGTATATAAATTTATATTAATATAAATAAATTTAAGCGTTTTTGACATTCGCGAAAATTTGCGCATTTGAAAAACACGAGAGTATTTTTTCAGCCCACAAATAACTGCGAAGACGACGCTGCAATATCCGCGAATCAGTTTGAAAGACAACAAAAAATCTGAAACCATTCCGCAGTTCCGTAAATTTTTCCAAAACTAATGAGAATTGTTGTAATCGAAACGAGCCTGCCGTTTCACGCGTCGCGACTCCCAACGAATCGGAAAGACCGATGCCACCGTTTGAATTAGAAATCACGATACGTTTCGTAACCAAGCGATTTTTGTTGCAGGATTCCCGGCATTTTTCTGAAATAACCCAACGTGAATTCAACGTTCGACTACAACTTCATTTTGGTTACGTTCAACACGCGCCGGCAAAGGCCACGCCACGTACTCGCAAGTTTCGCTGAAATTGAAAATCGCAAATCCTCGTCCAATTATCGCCTGCATCGTTCACCGCTTTTCCGCCTTCCACTCCCAGCCATAAACAACTGCGCCCAAATGCGCCCAACTCGTTTGCTCCTTCTTTCCCCGTCGCCCTCCGTCTCCGTCCCACGTTCCTTCGGCTCCCGAAGCCGCAAAAAAAAAGCGTCACACCCTTACCCTCCATCTGTCCCGAATCAAATATTCCGTCGGCCTCCGCGACAAACTCGAATCCCCGAAACCCTTATTTCCATCCCTCTTATTTAAATAGCCACCCCCTCGGGTCACGCAAAATGATTCGAAAGAATAATAGCGCGCGAAGGATTCGAGCAGCGTACGTGATTTGTAATCGATTTTGGCCGTTGGATTTCATTTTGTCGGATGCCGGGCGGTATTCGAAAGTTGGTATTAAAGCGCGGGCAAGGCAGGAAGGAAGCGGGCAAAGGGCGGCGCGCCCGGGGGTGGGTTGTCGGGCGATGCGGGCTAGTTTGGTGGACTCGGCGCGGTTCGGAGGTGGCACCGAGGGGCCGAGAGTGTGCGGTGCCTTGGTGGCCACGGTCGCGGCACAAGCTCGAGGTAACGAGGGCTAGCCTTTATGGCCCGTAAAGATACGTGCCGTCCGGTTTACGTTCGGTCGGCGAACACTGCGAGCGCACCATCAAGTTAACGCAGGGGCATTTCACGCCCGGACCCTTTGTGTCCCTGCGACGAACCCGCCGACCGAGTTAAAGACCGGACTTAAACACGCTCCGACTAGTTTCGCACGGCGCACCACGCTTTTCGCCGCTTTTTTCCAAATCGAATCATTAAGTCGCGCAAACTGATTTACGCCGAGTCATCGCGCGCGAGAAAATCCGCGCAGCTTTTTACGCGTCGCTTTTTTCACGCTGTTGTTGTTGTTGAATATCGAGCCGAATGGCTGCCTTTTCGGACCGGATTATGGCGCGGTTGATCGTGGCTTCTTGGTGTTAATCCGGTCTCGCGGTGCGTTCCGGCGCGCGGATCGAAACCAAGCGATTTACAGACCCGGGTTGGTCGAGGCGATTATGGGAACGCCGTTTTGTACTCGGGTATGATTTGGCTTTTTTCTTTGACGGGGTCCGAGGTCCTAAACAGCGCAGATTGCGTTGTCGCCTTTTTGAGTCGCTTTTGATTCAGTTCGATTCACGAACGCAAAGACAATTCGCCGATTGTTTACTCTTGCGCATCCCTGTCAAAGCAACTGCGATTCCGACGTCAAACTAATTACTGTAATTCGTCAAATCAACTACGACCTGCATAATACCTCTGAGAACCATTCATTAGTTGGACAAAAATGTTCAATCGCGAACGGAAACCAATAATTATACGTAAAAGAACGCAAATATTTCGGAAGAATGTCTATTGATCGTGAGCTCTAACGATTCCCCCTTTACAAACGTCGTTCTACGTTAAGCTAAATTCTCTCTTTTTCTCATTTCCACCCTTTCGTCCGGTTCATTCGAAACGCGCTACCACGCGATCGCGTTTTCCCTCTTTTGACCGAAGGTAATTTCGAAATACATTTCCCTCGACTCACAAAAAAAAAAAAAAAAAAAAAAAAAAAAAAAAAAAAAAAAAAAAAAAAAAAAAAAAAAAAAGAACAACAAAAAAAGCCCACACCAGCCAACAGGAGACGACAGGGAAAACAACGAGAAGAGCGCACACCAGACACACCAAAAACACAGACACAAGCACATGACG
>JABFQC010001022.1:0-21559 GCA_022817085.1 Psilanteris sp. ZL-2020
GTATTAAATGGTTGGTCACTTAATTGAATTAATGAATGATTATGCTATACGATTCCGATATCCACTTCAATCTACAATTAGGAATTAGTAATTAATTAAGTATTTGTTAATCAAAGTATTAAGGATTTATATGATTTTAATTATTAAGAATTATACAAATATATGTCATATAAAATCTTAACTTTCTTCATACAAATTTCAATAAATTAAATTACAGAATTATTGAATATATAATATTAATTATTGAATTAATCTTACAATTATGTTTATAGATTTATTGTTTAATCTACGAAAATAAAGTCATAATCTGAAAATGAATCACGTTATTGCAATATAATTGAAAAGGACGTTTAAAACACTATATTCAGATAACTTAAAACTTTGTAGTTGTTTCTAGGAAGCTCGTACAACAGATATTAACTACAAAAGAAGCTAATTGAAGCTATATTAACAAAGGAGACAATATAAAAATTATTTATTCGACTGACGTCAACTTATTGAACATCATTTAATAGGGTACAAATTAAATTCCTATTTCATATCAAATTGATGTAGTTTAAGATATTCAATGTCACAATAATTATATGTATCGTTATACAAGAACAACCAAACAAAATTTTAAAATTACAATTAATGAACAGAAGATAACTATTAATGAACTTGCAGATAAGCACAACTGCATAAACAAACACACTGGAATCTGATTGTAGTATATAATGGAGAAAAAGTCAAATTATTATACTAAGAATAACAATATAGTTATTTTATATATAAAATTAAAAAAAAGTCATAGTAATTGTTTTATTGCATTCATTAATGCTGTTTGGTAATATAAATGAGATTTTTATTTTGCATTATGATGTAACCTATATTAAATAACAATTTACATTTTTCATATTTTCTTTGATTTTATGATTGTTCTGTTTCCTTAATGAAGGGAAGTCTTATTTGAGTTTATTATTTCTATAGATATAAAGGTTTGAATTAAAAGAATAAAGTTTAATAAATCAAGGATATTAAGCATCGAAATTCTAGAATATTCTTAAATGAAAAAATCTAGATTTTCCGGATGCACATACTCCCTTATATATTTTGTATGTAATATATATAATGTATGTATTAAAATAATACATATAATGTATGTGTTTATTATAACTTGAAACATTTACTGATATAAAATGATTATTAATAATTTATTATTATAAGCAGAAATGAAGTTTGTACAAAATGTTATTATTTTTGTACATTATGTATATATCATATTTCAAATATATCTTACTATTTGCATCATAATTGTAAAAAAGGGTACAATATATACTTGATTATACACAAAATAAAATTAATAATAAATTTTGTGCAAAATGCTGGAATTTTGTTTTAAGATGTTTTGTCACCAACATAACATATACATATGCAAAATTTGATATTAATTTTAACTTTCTATACATGTATAAGAAAATATTAGAATAAAAGTTAATATAATCATATCATATTATATATGTAAATATGTATTAGTGAAGAACTGCTGAATAGTCAGATTACTCTATCATTTAATACACGATTCATTTAATTATACATTTAATGATTCATTTCTATTTCAGCAATCTTTCATCAATTTATACACACATATAAATAGTGTAAGTATATATATACACATACTGTAACTATATTTTAATAAACAACTTTTAATCATTGAATTTACTATAACTAGCTTTGTAATGCATCTTATCTTAGATGATATGATACCATGCTTATCAGAATTACAAATTATAAAGCATTAATATCAAAACAATCGTTATCAAAAACTTTGTTATTTAGAAAAAAAATTAGTCGTTGATAAATATATTAGAAACTTGAATTTTAACGGTACATTGAAATTATTAAAACTTTTCATACGATTAAAATTATACGACATAATAATTAATAATTATGGAAACAAAAATGAAAAGCCTTTAATATTTAAACCAAGAATTATTGCATAATTATAATCGCAATTTTTTAATTATACATATATATATAATAATTTTAAATTTGTTTTTTTTTTTTATATTTTATGAATAAAAATGTCGATCCGTTTGAAAGTTGAAGTTATTAAAATTACAATCATGGTTGATGCATGTACATATAAACCAGTGTCATAACTTTGACTAGATTATTGAATATATACAAAACTTTTGCAGCCATCATTTAATAATCATTAAATGCCTTCAACATTGTACAAAGCAAACATTATTATCGTTTTAAATCTCCAAAACAAAATTTATTCAAATGCTCGATTACAATACAGAAATTCCATATTAAACCCATACAACTTAACCAACCCCATTACGTTTTTCATCAAACATATACCCCGTGAACTTTCACTTATCAAATCCAACCGAACCAATGGCATTATAAAGTCCCTCGTCAACATCTACATACAATTACTCTTATACAATACAAGTAACTTATAATTATACAAAAAAGATGAAAAAAACCAACAAAAACCATAAACACAATTTCATCAATATATTCAAAATTACAAAACTCATCCAATTGCCTGGTTCAATTAACAACTACATTGCCAGCGTTACCAATAAAATTGTTCGCAAAATCCCGGGAGCGAGCTCTCCCCTGCTCCAAATCATCTTGACGTTACGAATGCTGCATTTTAAACGCAAGTTGCATAAATTCCAGATATGCTCAATAATCCGTCTGAATGGACTGAAGCGTGCCCCGCGAATCACGAGCGCGCATTGGTACTCAGAGGTCGGTGACCGGACCGGACAGGCTGTTGGTGCTGTCGTTGCTCTTCGAGATGGTGCTGGAGTCGTCGGTGAGGCTGTCGGAATCGTCGCTGTAGGCGCCGTCGGGCAGGTGGAGCTGGCGTTGGTGCCGATCGGCCTCGGTGTCAGCGGCCCCCAGGACGCTCATCTTCTTCCTCTTCTCGTTGACGCAGGCGTTCGTCCTGCCCCGCAATTTCCTGATCGGCTTTTCGAGTCTGACAAAGGACGATTTTTCGCGTTACGATTTGTTGTTGGTCGCGAGCGCTTAAAAGAGCCAAGCCAAAGCTTGAAGAACAAAGCCATGCTGACAGAACCTAGGAGAAGAGCAACTTTCTTCCTTCTGTACACTAATTCCTGCAAGGAGACGCTCATGCAGTCGACTCTCACGTACACTCTTGCAGTTGTTTGGACCGGTGTTTGACCAGTTTCAATTTCGTTTTCAACGCGCCGACGTTGCACTTTGATCTTATTGTTGTCTTTTAACTGATTAACTATAATAAAGTGGAATTAAAAGAAACGGTCGTCGAGGAGGACGGGACTTCGCTGAAGCCAATTTGAATGCGTTGCAACGATAATGCAAAGGACGTTTGCTTTTTGTTGTAAACTTAATTTGATGCCTGGTATTGAGAAGTCGTTGCGAAATGAAAACGATATTGTGAATCCATTGACGTATATGCCAGGATCCAGTTGTTAATGTGAATTAAGGATCAGTCAGTGACATTCAATGAAGCTAATATTGCTTGTGTTTATAAAGTAAACGCGAGTCGTTTGTGAATTTGGAAACAAAGGAGGGGAGGGAAGAAGAAAAGAAATTTCGTTCTGTCGGATTTGATGGAAAGTGCCTTGCGATGGAAGGCACTGACAGATCCTGTCAATTGCTATTGAATGTCTGGTGTTTCTTGGATGTTGTATAGCAATTTGAAGTTCTGGCGGTTTGAATGAATCCAAAGCAAATAAATCAATGTATGATAACATTTAAGTTGCATCATGCAAGCAAACGAATTGAAACGGACTTGAAATTGAAGTACCTTGGTGCGAGGTGCAAAATTAAAGCTTTAAAATAATAGGGAAACAAAGTTGAACTCACTTTGTACCCGGAATAATAATACTGCTAAGTTTAACTCTTTACTGTTGACGATCCTTTTCCTTTCTTTTCAATACCGTTGATGCGACTTTAATTAACATTTGTACCGTCGTATTTTGGCGTGAGAGTGGAATGCATGCTTTGTGCACGGCATTTGCGCGTACACTTAAACAACCGCCACTTATTTATGTCTCTTTTATTAAAACAGATTTCATTTTATCGTCGTCACCCACTCGATACGATTTATTTATGATAAGATGTATCAAACGATTCTTCTTTGCGAATCGCCTTTAGAGGATTTATTCTATTCGCAACAGTTGTATTATCAAAATGAAATGTTGTTTTAATTACACGCATTAAAAGGTGTAACAAATATTTATCTCAAAGAATTGTATTAATGAACATATCAATTGGTTGTTATTAATATTATTATTTCAATTTAACGCGTGCTTCGTGTTATATGTTTCAAGTTAATTCAAATTAAACACAAATTTAACACCAAAATCGATTAAAAAATAGTTAATCTGAATTTCACGAAATCTGGCATGGCTGCAAAAATGAATATTGCTCATGCATGAATAAATGTCAAAGTGTTTTGTATTGCAGTGATATTAATGAATTAGTGACGTCGCTATAATCAACATGAATCATGCTTGATTATCAACACAGAACATCATATTAGAAACATTTGTATCAGATACATAAATAAGCGCTTGGTTATTGGTAATGTTTAAACATTTGAGAATACGTTATTCATTGAAAGTTTCACTTTTCCATTAAATGCGATTTTAAAAATAGTTAAAACGGAATACTTTGGTATAGAATATCGAATTGCTCTGCCAATGTCAAAACTATGCGTTTGTTTGTTAAAATTAAATTAAGAATTATAAAAAAGCATTTCGTGATTCGTGCATTAATTTGGCGTCTTGCATAATTAAACAAACATTTTAAATGGCCATTCGCTGCGATTGATGTGGTGTTGTAAGAAAAAGAAATTTGAAACCAGTGAAAATCGTCCAATTTGTGTGCAAATGGATATTGACGAATGAGCTGCATTTCAAGTTTTTTTTTCTTTTGATTTGAAAAATGACATACGTGCTAGACACACACACACATACAGGCAAAACATAATTGGTTAGTAAAAAGATTATAGGTGAAATTGAACTATGATAGATAATGTTTTAAACAAACAAAATGGCCACGATGAATGAATAAATCAAATCTCTTTGTATTTACAATATTTGTAGCATAGTGTATATATTTAAAAATCACATTATATAAAACAATCGAAATTTAATATTTACATCAAACCAAATTGAAGCTCTAATGAGTAAAATGACTAAAAATGCCAATGAAGCACAGTATCGTTCTGTCAATAATCACAAATTATTTTACAATGTAACTTATACTGGTAAATAACTACACCTAAGGTATTAGTAATTATAAATAGTTAACATTATTCCTGAGTGAAATCATAGCTAATCTTAAGTACATAAATAATGGTAATAATAATAATTATTTTTATTGTAACAATGATACTAGTGCTAAGGGTGTAAAATCAATATGAATCGAATCTTAAATACACATAAATAGATGACACTTTTGAAGCAAAATAGCCCATAATTATTTGGAAACGTGTCATTTCAATTTTAAAAACGATTATACTACTGAAGATAATCATTGGAAAATACACCTGACAATTGCGTGCCAAACGCACGAACGATCTAGAGTAAACAAAATGTTCAATGTACGTTCATTCAATTATCTAAATCAAGTTGAACAAAACCAATCAGAGCACAAAACATCTAGATGGCGTTGTTCAAATTGTTTTGGAACCTTTTGAATACCCTGCAAGGATCATACAATTTTTCCAATCATTATACCAGAAGATGAAAAGTGTCGTAGTCTTTGTTCTGCTCCAAAAGTTTGACCCCTCTTACATCTACTCCTAAAGACACCTAAATACAACGAACAACAGAATGGCACCGAACGACACAAGAAGCATGCGTGAAGTGACTGCGGAAGGACCTACGTGCGACATGAAAGAATGGTAGCTTCGAGTACACCTCTGAAAGAAGCTCAACGGTCCGCCCTTACCCTGTATTTACGATAATACTATTACACGCTTACAATGAGAAAAGTGATATGTTGAACCAACGTGGAAAATGCTCTCATCTGTTATTGATAATCTTGTTTAATGAATATGAAATTTCATAGTCTGCATGACATTTTTCTAAATATAAACTTATAAAATTACAAAGAAACTTTGTATTATATTAATTGCGTCATTCAGGTAGTTACGTCAAAATTAAAATCAAAGATGGATTTCATCTTTAAAAGAATACCCTCCCTAAGAGAAGAGAATATCGTAAGGTATCCTAGGTATGTACTTGTTATATCATACAAGATAGATTTTTTGATATTACATCAATTTCGAATGTCTATGTTAAATAATGTTTACAATAAATGTTTCAAAAAATGTTTTGAAGCTATCAGTATGATTCATGAACATTTGGGAATAATTTGAGAATATTATGTAGTATTTTTAACAATCCTCTTCAATGAGGCAAAACAACAAATGTAGGTTTAATAAATTTATCTAAGTGATTATTAATAAACTTACAATATAATTTTTATGCTAATATTAGTATTCACAGATATTTATTTTATCATTTGAAATTCTTATCACATAATACACACTTAATATTTCGCAGACATCCAATGGATATTGCGCTGCGATACACCACGGATATTATTTGAAATAGACATTCGATGTTCCTAAGCTATACCGGTGAAATTTGCGACAATCTATGATATCCTGGGTATTTAGGATGATCAAATAAAATATCCCAGGAATAATTTTAGGATATTCTCTTCTATTACCATATACCCTGTATTAAAAAAATAAGTAGCAACAAAATTCCACACTGATTCAACATTGAATGTTGTCCTCTGCACGTGCCAAAACAGTACATCCAACGGGATGAATGATATCAATCGACAGTTCTCGTGCGCGCGCGTGAATCAGATATAAGCAGTGGTGTAAATAGCGCGAGAGGGCGCTGTCAGGAGTCTGGAAGTGATGACAGGACACAGGTCCTGCGACGGTGGTGCGTTGCCGCTGACCACAGCGACATCTGGAATAACGCCGATGACCTTGTCAGTCGCGTCTTTAGCTTTCTCGTCCCTCTCCAAAGACTTCCTAGGGGGTTTAGTGATCTTCGCCTTTTTCTCATCGACAGACACTCCCCTTAAAAGTCTCTCGAAAGCGGCGCTCTCTTCCAACTTCTTGGCATCTTGGCTCCCTTTATCCTTGTCGCGTCGGCAAGGACCTGTGATTTTGTAGGACGGGGCGGTTGAGGTGGACATGACAGTGCGCACGGGGGTGCTCATTTGTACGGATAGTGGCGCAAAAATTACGGATGGCGTTGGGCTTAAATTAGTTTCAACTATATCGCTTACGCACTTCTCAGCTGAGTATTGCTGCTTCTCCACCGACATCCTGGACGCTCTGGCCTCCTGCAACTCACGTCGCAGTTCCAAGATCTCCTCCTCGAAGGCCGCTATCTCACGTTGGTTCAGATTACTAATAAACATAATCAGGGGCAAACCGTATTAGTTGTTTAATAAAACAAGGACAAAATTGATAATAAGTAAATTAGCGTTTACAGATGTAATTATATATTTTTTTTTATACTATGATCAGACGTTTTAAATTTAAATATACACTGACAAAAAAATTAGTATAAAATGTACTATGTTCTATAACGATTTCAGGATAGAATTGCATTCATAACAAATACTCTTATATACATAAAGTAGATATTATTATTTATAGAATATCAATAGTGTTATATTAAAAAATGTACATTAGGAAGCAAACTACCTAATGATGGTTTGGGTTCCTATTAATATATTCTTACTTTCAGTGTATGGTAGGTATTAACAGCTATATAATTACTACATAGTTTGTCCAATTAAAACGATCAAAGTAGTCCTTCGAGCAAATTTTACTAGCTTCAAGGTCATTTCGAGTGATTTTCATAATATATTTAATGTACATTTTTCAAAACCGATTTTCTTATTATGAAGTAATATAGTTGACTCGGTTTTGAGGTAATAATAATTATAGTTTATTATATTCTTTTATAATATGAGACGTAGTTGATTATTGTAATTTGTATACAATAGTATTATCCCAAATAAATAAAATTCTCTAAATTAGTTAAAAGTGTTAGTTATCAAAAAATATACACCCTATTCCATTATGATAGACTTGAAGAACCACCTTAATTAATGAATTAAAATTAAATTATATCATATTAATGAAATGAGCTGACTTTATCACTCCAGGAAAGTTATTCTATTTTAATATATTATAGTTGAAAATTATAATAATATTTCTAAAGTGTGAAAAAAATCCGATAACAACTTATTAGAGTATATAATATTGTTTCTTAATGTGAGCCATTTACGAAAGAGACAACAGTATATAATCTGTTGGTAGCTTTTGCTAGATTTACATGTTTAAAACCATTGCATGCGGTACAACATTTATTGTCATTTCATTGAACGTTAAATTTAAAATAATTCATGTTACATTTGTTGTTTATTATTTGTGTAATTAATTTGTTGAATAAAATCGTATTTCACGACAAACTGCATAAATCAATAAAAAGTTGGCAAAGATGCGCATTAAAGTGTAAATTGTAAAAAGTTAATTCAGACGATGCGGGGATAACGTGACATTCGAATTGATATTTGTTCAAATCGCGTTATTTAATTATTTATGTTATACAATTATTTGACTTGCAGGTACACATTGACTTTGAATAAATCTGAGTTGTTATAATTTGTATTAAAAGTTTGTTCATAGTCAGTAAACACTTTTTTTTTCAGTTGCACTTTTGATAATATATTTACTAAAGTTAACTTGCACGGATCATTACACTCATTTCCTGTATATACCACAAACAGTGGAGTAACTCAGGGCTCAAATATTGAAACACACTGATACCTTGATTCCTTTGTACTGTTCATTCGTATTGATTTTCTTCTCTTTCTAGCTTGTCTGCTTCAAATTAATTTCATAAAAATGTTTACACACACCGAGAGGATTCAACAAAAAATGTAATAATAAATCCTTCGCTGCTCGAATTATATCAAAGAACATCGAAATGTAAAATGAGATAAACGTAATATTTGATCAAACGATTTTATAAATTCATCACGATATCCGATTGATTTTCCATTCGTAGATATTAACTAATATTTTTAACGGTAAATTGAAAAACGTCCGCCAACTTTTTATGAATTGTTTATTCGTTAATTGTTACAACGCCGTAATTATAATATTTCGTTCTTTGTTTGTTCATTGAACCATTTGAAGTTTGATTACAAAAATATTATCAAATGCTCTGAAAAAAAATTGCCTTCTTAACGATGATTAACAATCAGAAACGTTACATTTTAAAACCACAAACATTTTCTACTTTATGATATATCACTATATATTATCTAACTACTTGTATAGATAAAACGACCGACAGAATGAGGTTGAGTTAATTTAATACAGAGCCGTATTTGCATAAAATTTATGTTTTAAATAAAGATTGCCAGAGATACGTAATAAGAATTTCACACAAATTATTTTATAACTCTCGTCACAGGGACGTTAAGCAAGAAGAGTAATTATTTTCAAAATAATATTTAACATAACAAACCGCATATAATTCATTAAAAGGTTAATGCAAAACTGGCGTGCTCCTTTATAAACGTCTAGCAAAAGTACCATTTCGACTCACAGCAAGAATTATTGCAAACGATCAATATACAACGAAAAGCAATCACAATAAAGTCAATACAAATTTTACCTCGCGTTCAGCTTCAAAGTAGCCAACTCCTCCTCCAGATGGACAATACGTTTATGATTATCAGTCTTGGTCACTGATAAATTATCCAGCTGCGACTACATGAAACAAAACAAAATAACAACAATTAATTATGATTTCAATGGGACTTCGATGGGGATTGATTTTCAAGTCCATACAAAACCCATAAGAAGTTGAAAGTTAAAAATAGAAATGTTTTCATTATAACCGACAAGACAATTGATTTGCCAAAGCACAATTAAGTAACTGCAACTCAAAGCTTGAGAGACACGACGTATAATATTGCGATTCTATTTGACTTCTATTACAATTATGTATCTGTCATACGACATTATTAAATCCAAAAATTTAAATCTGCTTGACTTTCATGCGTTTAATACAAAAATCGAGCAACTTTCAGGAAAGACGGTTATATATATATATTAACTTCATCAAAAAGTTACACATGACTGTTACATTATTCATACGTGGATTCATGGTCAATACCATCAAGGAATAACCAAGTGATGATATCAAGAGTCTACGAATCTACTCAACAATTTCAAAAAGAGCGTTCTTCATATTTGAATTGTCAAAATGTATACTTTAAAACCTATGTATTAACTTATTTACAACATCTAATTTAATTTGCTTAATTTAAAAAAAGGTTTCAGTCATTCAAATTTCATACGGGGAGAAAAATATAACTGAATGGTGTAAGTTTCTTTTATAAACAACGAGTGTAATAAATAATTAAAAAAAAAAAAAATAAATATATATATATAAAAAGAGAGAGAGAGATTAAAATAAGTAAATAATGTAAACAAAGTTAGTATCAATTTTCCACTGTTAATACATAATAATTGTAAAAATATAAAAAGTTCTATCAATGAAATAAATAATATTGTTAGACGAGTATTAAAATAAAATATAACTTAAATTTATTTCTAACTAAATTCATTAACACCAGTTAAGTGATATAAGCAGAAGTTTCTTATAAGTGATAAAGTATAAAGCTAAAAGTATATAAGTAAATACATTAACATGAATAAATGTGAAGAAAAGCGTTATTGGTACAATTATGTAGCGCGAAAGTAAGTTTATTTGTGATTTGTTTGTGTATGTATTTCTGCAAAAATATGTGTATATATAAGTAAGTAAACAAAAATATCTGGATTTGGTGATAAGTTTAAATATTAGTTAAATTCAAATAAATTATATAAGAATAATTTTATTGTTATACAATACTTTTTTCTTGTTTTTTTTTTTTAAATCTAAAATATAATGATATGAAGTGAAATACTTTTATATTACATAGATTTAAAAGTAATGGTTTTAATTATGTAATATTAATAATTATGAAATTTTATAACGCAACTTAAAATTCATACACAAATACTTTTATTTTCTTATCAATTCCACTGAAATTTTGACTCAATCCTTACATTTCTTTCATTTCACCTTATTATTCAATATTCTCTATCTTAAAGATATCTTTCAAAATTGTATTCCAACATTCAAAAAGCATATTCACCATATTTCCAGATTCAAAATTAAACGCTTCAATTCACAAAATTCTCTATTATATCTAACATCCAATTTAATTTGCTCCAAAAAATTCTTTCATCCTTCCACATCTACCATCTCATTCAACACTCTCAATCCTATCGATCCCCTTCAAATTTCAGATTTTAATTTCAAAAACTCATATTTCTAACACAATAACGCTTTAAAATTATTAACGACCTTGTCTCTAGCATTCGACTCAATTATCTCCAAAAAATTTCTCCTCAATCACCACTCTTCTATTCAACGTTATTCAATATCATTTGCTCCAAGAATCCCTTCAACCCTTGCTTTCTAATTCAACGCCATCCAACGTCCCCAATCTTATTATTTATTTATTTTAATCTACAAAATTTGCTCCTCATTATGCAGGGACCCTGCATGGCGAAAACCTTTAGAAAAAACCTTAGAAAACCCTTCTAACCTTGAATTCAACAAATTAATAACTAAACCTAAATGTTTAATCATCATAACATGACAACAACAAGTCCAACTCCAGAACAATCCGCAAGCTGGCAGTGTTCGTGCTTGGCTCGTCCAGCCCAACGACACAATTAGAATAGATTCTTAAAGAGCGTTGAATTAGGGTTTCGCGACTGCCAACGTCATGGCTCCTGACGGCCATTGCTGCGGCTGATGAAGCTAATGGACGGTTGAAATTCGAGCCGATGAGACAGAAAGAGGCAAAGAGGCACCGAGCCAAGGGAGAGGCTGACAGCCGTTAAGTGGTATGGCCCTTCCTTCCGATCCATCCAGCCTTCCCCCTTCTCCCAGACTCGTGAAACCTAATCACTTTTACGCGCCACGGTTATTTCGTTTATCGCGTGCGTGTGTGCTCCACACACACACATACACACAGACGTATCATACACACGCGTGTGCGTATAGCTGCATCATCATATTCTCAGCGCTTTTACGTCTCCCTAAGTCGCAGGAATCAGATTGCACATGCACGACTTCGTAATCGGCTGATAGCATGGCTTTTTGACGACTTTTATTCGCCCCGATTATTGCTACGCCCCTTTATCTCTTTCAACGGACTTATATCTATGGGGTAATAAGTTCAGGCTGGCGTGTGGCTGTGGTTTTAAGGCGCCGGAAACTGATATTTGATGGAGTCTGGCTTCCACGATGGTCTGACAAATCGAGCGGGATTGAACTCTGCGCTTGGATGTTGTTGGTTTAATGTTGAAAATCTTTTGCCTTGCACCGTAGTTGTTGTTATTATTATCATAGGAAGCAACTGTCCTAACGGAACAATAAGTCTATATAACTGTATTTATTGTATAAACGTAACATATTATAACATAACGATTTTAGAACGTTTTATGTACGTTTTAAAACTTGTTGGATAATTTTAATAAAGCTAGACTTTAAATGAACGTTTATAGAAGGCATTGTAGAAACTGAAATAATTCAATGACTTTAGAATTGTGAAGTGCGTATACATATATAAATTCGTCGGTGGATATTGATGATTTAAAATAAAATTTAATTTTGTGTATGATTATAGTGTATGCGTATAGCAACAGTGGAGGGGGGGGGGTGAAAGTAATTTAGAATGTAGCATATCTTTTTGATGATGTGTTTATTTTGTAGACATCTGGTTTTATTTTATGTCGAATTCGTTTTTGTTTCGTGATCATATTGTTTATCAAAAATTGTCATGTGTAATATTGGTATTATTATTATTATTAAATATTGTTGATACTAATTTTGTATTTCTCATTCCGTTTATTTAGTCTGCATTACTTAGTTCAATCGAATTCGAATGTATTGAATTTATAAAACACGTTATTAAGTGACTAATACTGATTAAGTGAACAAAATTAAATGTCAAATTTAACTAATTATATTTATTTAATGCAACGATTTACATTTATTTGATATAAAATAATAGCAGCATTATTTATGCAATTAATTATTTTTTGACTTTGCGAATATAATTAAAATATCTAAAACGCAGTTAAAAGTTTTGTGTAGTGATATTTTACATTATTATTTAAAAATTGATTATTTTTTATTTTTTTAATTTATTTATTCATAATGTTTAAAATTTATAATTAAATAAGTCCAATATCAGGAATAAAACTAGTTCTATATATATAGTTTTATATCAAATGTATAAAACTCGTGGAAAAAATTAACGTTGACAATTTTGAGCAAAAATCAATCTTCAATTAGAATCTCCTGGAATCGAATAATATTATATTAAAATAAAAGTCGAATGGACAAGATAATAGGTTTTATTCGTGTGAGATAATCAAAAGTGTAGCGATGAAAAGGAAGTGAATATGCCAATAACAGATTGCATCACCTGGCTATCCTAATCAAACATTAAATACAAGAGCTTTCAACCATGGGAACCCAAAAATCGAACACATAAAACGTGTCGATTGAAATTTAAGCTGTCAAAATGATGAGACGGAAACGAAATTTTCGTTTTTATTTCAAATCGTCAACTGTCATTATTTAAAAAGCGATTACTTCCAAATATTGACAGATTCAGTCATTCATTTGTGATTACATTCAAATTTATATTAAATAAAATTTAAATATTATGTACATAATATTTGATAATATTATAATTTAATAATATTTAAATTATACATTGTAAGATTTTAATCAATAAAATAAATCATTGATATAATTTTATTTCAATAAAACAAAATAACTTTCAAAATCCTTACTATGATACCACTTCATTTTCATATTTAATATTTGCAATTTCTACGTGTAATTTTTGTTCAATTTTATAATCACGTGAAACTTCTGTGAGACTTATTACAAATATTATTTCACTCTATCTTACATTAGTCAAAACATATATATACAAGATGTCAAACATATATATATACATTAAATTTGCTATAATAGTTGCAACTCAATTCTAAAGAGTAAATAAAAGTTCTGCAAACACATCGTGCATAGATTTCAAGATTATTTTGTTTGTAAGATAAACTATTGATCGATCAGATTAGGTAAAGATTGTTTACTTATATTGTGTTGAATCTCAGTCGGAGATTCAAACACAATTGATTAGATGAAGCAAATAAGATGCGTTTATTTAATAAAACTTTGTATAGGCAAAACATATATTGTTATTTATAATTGATAAGATAAGTTAATTAACATGTTAGTAATGTTCGTTAAATATTTGAACGATTCATCTCAATTGTCTTTTTGTTAATATTGATTTTGAAATTTTCAATAGCATGTTTAAACAAAACAGAGGGCACATCATAATTACTCAATTAGTATTAGAATGAAAATAAATGACTAAGTCTGTGAATTATAAAGACTTTAATTGCCAAAATAATGATCGCAGTCAAACTCACTTTAAGATGCTCAATTTCTGTCTGCTTTAAGGAATTATTATCGTCGAGCATTGATTTCACTCTTGACATCATTGTCTCCTCTCGGACTCGGCTTGCTTCCCGTAATTCACGAATAATTTCTAGAAAACAAAAGTAGAATTATATAAATATCTTTATAATGAAAACATTATTTACTGGTGGTATAATATTAGAAACAATGTAGTAATTAAATAATTTAAATTATATAATGATCATATAATTTTTAAGAACTAATATAATAATAATAATCAATCTTTTATTAATAGTTTTATTCATATATTGACATAAAAATGCATGTAAATTATATTAGTTATATGAAACTTATGTATCACTATAGTTAATGATTTAATGATAGCAAAA
This sequence comes from Psilanteris sp. ZL-2020, assembly GCA_022817085.1. Lineage (NCBI taxonomy): Eukaryota > Metazoa > Arthropoda > Insecta > Hymenoptera > Scelionidae > Psilanteris > Psilanteris sp. ZL-2020. The sequence continues at coordinate 15,002 of JABFQC010001022.1, forward strand.
GATTATTTTTAAACTTAGAACAGTTAAATACAAGGGCATAGTCCGGTTCCTCTGATTCAATTCAGTAATTTTACGATAAAATAAATATTATTTAATAAAATCAATTTTTTCTTCAGCGTAATTTATACAAATAAATTATTTTACCTTTCAATGTAAATATATTTATATTACTATTATATTATGTTAATTTTATAAAATTTAATATACAAAATTATATTAACGCAATTTTAATTATATATTTAGTTCAACGGTAATGATTATATAGATATCAGATCTCAAATGTTTCATATGAAAGTGCTTTTATACATTTATTTAAACAAATTATTTTGCAGAAACTTCAAATTTAATTTATCAACTAAAATAAATAAATACATTCTATACAAATAAATATACTTTTTCACAATTTTGTATACACTTTAAGGAATAAGTTTTTATATTAATGATATTGATATATATTATTATTTATGATGCGTGCAACATATACTAATTAATTTAAGTTATAACATTATTTATTTGTTTACAATAAATGAGATATATAAATTTCAGTGTAAAAAGAAGATTGAATATAGAAGTTATAAATTTTTCATTTCAATCCATACTGTGGAACCCTCTTTAGAATAAACATTGTTAAAAGATTTAAGTTCTTCTCCGTAGTGAGTAAAACGTATTAATAGTAAACTTGTATTGAAATTCTTCCACATATTGTCTGTTGTTTCCATTTACCCCAAGTAACATATGGACTTCCAAAGACACATAAACCTAATCTCCTATATATAGGATTATTGTACTATTGGTGGGAAGTGCACAACACAAGTTTGCTAAATCCATTGACGAGATCATAAAAAAAGTCTACAGTCATTTCCTTATAATATATCTAACAACATGAAGTACATTTTAAAAAATTAAAAACTTGCAACTACTAACGAATTACCAATCAATGTCTTTCGATATTATTTCAATATGTATAATATTCTATATAAATTAGTTATAAATAGTATAAAGAATATATAGTATTTAATATAAAAAACAATAGATTACAGAAAAATGAAAAGAAATCAATTTTCTACAGAACAACTACTAATAAATTTTTGTAATGGAAAAGGGGTTTCCAATCAATCCATCATTATGTGACCTTATCCTAAAATATTTAGAAAATGAATACTATACAACTGAAATTTGATATTTCACTTTATCAAAATATGGTAAAAGGGTGTCACAGTGTAGATTGTCACTTGCAATTCCATCTTATTTAATATTTCCTACCAATGAAATTTTCTAGACATAAAATATAAACAAGCATAAACACAGATTATATATTGTGTCAGTGAAACACATGAGTAAAATAAAATTTGCATTATATGTTTCAATGGATTTTGTACATGTTTGTTAAAATTTATAAAATAAACTTGTTCTCCCATTCATAGAGCACTGGCTATCTTCACAATTATTCAAATTCAATTTTATTTTTAACAAAATTAAGAAAATACTAATTCTAAGAATATTAGTCTATGACATACTCTCAATGACATATTTTGAATATTACTAAACTATATAAATGAAACTACAAAAAGAAAATGTAAACTCGTGTAATTTTAAGTGTATCTTTAAATATATTTTAAAATATGGACATGATTTGAACTAGAAAAAAGTAAAAATTTAGACAAAGAATATATAAATACAACTTATGTCAGAAATAAATATAAATTCTTTGAATTATATTATAAATTTATAAAATGACAGTGAAATATTAAATTATATCTATATGTCAAAGCTTTAAATTCTATATTCAACATTTTCCTAAATTTTATATATTATAATTTTTGTAACGGAGGAAAGAATGTAACAACTTAAATTAATATGATACACAAGCAACAATATGAATAATAACATATATTAGTTTTATATTAACTACAATAATAAAATATATGAACATATTTTAAAAATATAATTATTTTTGTAGAATATAAAATTAAAATTAAAAAGTCTTATAAAAAATAACTCCTTTAAATAAATGTAATAAAGTACTTTGGTATGCTATATCTAAGATCTGTTATCTATATGATCATTATCATTGAACTAAATATGTATTTAAAACTGCTTTAATATAATGTATATATTAAAAATGTAATCCAATTTAAAAAAATAACATAATATAAATATAATTATGTTGAAAGTTAAAATAATCCATTTAATCAGTTAAATCAATTAAACTATAAAGAAAATAATTTTTATTAAATAATATTTTTTATCATACACAAAATTATATTGTTTGTATTTAACTGTAGACAACCTTAAGAATAAATCAATTATTTTTATAGTCATACATAAACTTCATAAGACTAATATAATTCAAATACTTTAATTATTGATTTTATAATATTTTACTTTTATAAAGGGCAATCTTTTAACCATTAATTCTTTAAATAAATAAATACATAAATTATGATATATATTCCACCTTTGAAAAAAATATATAACATTCATTATTTGTCTAATCAAACAAAAAAAGAATTCGGTTCTTAGATTTTATAAAATTTTTATATGTACTTGAAAAATTCTACTATGTTATTTGTTATAAGAAATATTATACATTATTTATTTTAATATTTATTGTAATAATTCAAAATTTAAAAAATCTTTTCAATAATTATGAATTACAAATAGTTTGGATATTGAAAAACGTTTATTTCATTTAACCCATTATGTCTTAATTGTTTATGTTTACAATTTTTGCACAATTGTTTAATAATTTTATATATTTATAAACCGTAATCATTATATTACCTGACAAGGTTCCAGGTTGATAACCAAGATTTGCATTTTGTTTTAATCGATTCAGTTCAGCTTTTACATTTTGTAAATCTTCTTTAGTTCTGTAAAGTTCTTTAAATAGTTGACTATTTGATTCTTTTAGTGTTGTCATCTGCAAGAATAAATATTAGAAATTATTATTTTGTATATCAAACTAACTGAAGAAATTCTTAATATTCATTTAAATTAAATCTCAAATATAATATAAATTCTATATATTTTCATATTAACATTATTAATTAAATCAACACAAGAAATATCATTTAATTTTTGATTTGTTTAGTAAATTACAAAAAATAAATGAATATCTGATTAATTATGTATATGATTATTATGTAATATAATTATATATTATGATTAATTATAATATGTAATTATTACTATTTAAATTATCATAAATGTAAATATATATTGTGTACTACACTTATACATCAATCAAAATATTTGTATGTTTATACAATTTTTTACCTGTTCAATTAAGGTAACAACCAATTTATTGCTCTCACTAATAGTTGTAATTGAGCTCCTGCTTTCCTCATCTGATTCATTATCACTTTTTCCTAAAGTTTGAGTTTCTGCAGGTCCCAATCCAGGATCTGAATATCGTCTGTGTTCCGAGTTTAGCTCTTCCTTATTGCTTTTACAATCAATATTTGCAGTCGAAGGTAAACTTGTATAATCTGACTGGACACATACAGGAGAACCACCAACATGACAAGGTCCATTCTTCCTCAAGTTTCTATTACCATTCGTAAAAATATTAGGGTTAACTATAGGCACTTTGTAACCTTGGGATGCATTCCTACGACAATTGTTCCTCGTTGGTTTATAATGTAAGTTTGGTGTAACCGATTGATAAATATGATATACAGGAGAAGAAACTGATTCCACAGCATATGCCATAGGCATTGGGGGGTAATTGCAAACGGCTGGATCAGACATGGTTGAAAACAATCGTTGTCCATTTTGTAACAATGTTTGTGGTATAACTTGTTGTCTGTACGGATGATCATAAACATCTGGACTGTTGAAATGTCCTAATCTGTCATTTTCATCATGGTTATCGATTTGCCACTCTGTTACACGATTGAGCTTTCTATTAAATTTCTTACAGTCTCTGAAATGGGTACCCTCAATGGAAACACATGAACATTGATGGATTTTGTTTGTTCGTGACCTAAAATTAAATAATTCACATAAAGATCTATATTTGGGTTTATTAACGTAAATATATACTTTATAATATTAAAAAAAATTAATACAAGAAATGTAAAAAAAATTGTATATAAATAAAATCAATGATTTTAATTTTATTGACCATATTTTTTTATTAACTACTATATTTAACTATATGTATATGTACAATTTAATGTTTATTTGTATTAAATTTAAAATTTCAAAATTCTTGTAATTTTGGTTTTTAATAAGTTTTAATGATTTAACACCATTGTTATACAAGGTAAAATTAAGATTTTCTCAAATAATCTGTCAAATTTAGATTCAAATTACTACAGTAAACTGTTTCAACTACACAAAGATAAATTATAAGCTTGCTATTGTGTGTGACAAAATTACTTTGCAATATGAGCTTGTATGATAATGATAATGAGGTTATTTTCTTGGAAAGTCTACAAAGCTTAACATTATTGTTTAAAACGTTATATTGTGTGATTAATAAACTTTAAATAATTGTGATTTTATTAGATAATAATAATATCTAATTATTTTTAATTATTTTGTTTATATTTTATAAATATAAAATAATATTTTAAATAAATATATTTATTGAATTATGATTTCATTTCATTTATTTTAAGAAAATACTTTTTATAATCTTATACTCATCTATCATCTATTCTTAACCAACATTAGTTAATATATACCAAATTAAGACATATTATTGAAAATAATTTAAATTTATCATTGCTTTTATTCATACAATAAACAATTTGTTTACTTTTTATGTACTATTAATAATCTTCATATTTTTAACATAATAAAAAATTGTATAAAAAAAATTATAAAAAAATATAATATTTTCCAAATAACAGATTAGTAAGTCTATAAATTATAAGAATATATACTTTTTCATATGAGATCTATAAATATATATTTTTCAGTGTTTGAAAGTCTTACAATTATAGATTTTTTGAAGAACTTTGTCAACATATTTTATATATAATGATAAGCAATTTAATCATTAAAACATATATAGTTTGTTAATTAACATAAGTTAAAAAAATTATAAGTATTAAATAAATAACAATATATGATAATAAAAAATTATTTTGATTTATTTAATTAAAACAATTATTTCAAATAATAATCACTAATTTATTTAAATATTTATTATAAATAAAAATTATAATTAAATTCTTACTTGTTTTTGCTCATTTTTATGGTCTACTGCAATAACGGTTTTATCTGAAATAATCAAAAGCTATTTTATATAAATTTATATGATACTTGTAATTATTAAACGGAAATCTATTATATTGACTCAAATAATCAATACAATTTTACTTAGTGATATTCTCAAATTATATAAATAAAACTTTAAATAATTTACAAACAAAAATTTGTACAATTGAAATAATTATAAACTTGATACATTCAATGTTAATAATTTGTATGCAATAATGTTTTTTAAAATTAAAGTAAAACTACAGTTTGTGATTTTTCAAATTCTAAAACTGACAGCGAACATCGCACAAATAATAACAGTCTAAGTAGAAGCCACTTAAGTGCATAATTACCAAAACATATAACGCTGCGTTGCTTTTTTCATGCCTTAATTGCAAATACGTTTAATTTGTATTAACATTCGAGGTTCAGAGATTGAAATTAAACACTACAAATATTTATATGATATAAGTTGTTGACTTGGTATTATATGGTATTGACATCAACTGACACATATACAGGAATTCCTCACAAATACCAATCACAAACTATTAACCTCACATATTCCATAACATACTACTATCAGTAATTCAGTATATACTGCGTTTGAAAAATGCAACTTTGTAACTATTACCAAGTCTACGTTCGGAACGTTCGAAATTGACACTAAAAGTACTGATAGTAATCATGCGTCTCTCTTCTTCTCACGTTGGCACAAGTCAATAGGTCCAATAGGTATATATGCATCAATGCACTATCTTTATTAGAGGGATGTATCCCACAATGATCCTACAATAGGTGGGCTTTTCCCTCTGCCGTTTCTGTCTCACTTTACCTGACAATACGGATATGCATCTTCTTCTTCTTTTATTCTTTGGCACTGAACTAAAGTCTAGTTCATAAGGCCATCAGTCGTCAAGCAGTAGTACCAATTACTTTGTCTAATTGGTTTATAGATATCATTTCAAAACATATCAATGTTTATCGACTTTAGGTTAGCATAATTAAGGGGGTTCTTCAAGTCTAATGTAACAGAATAGTATTTTCTTTTATTGCAGTATTAAAATTTGCTTTTTTATACAATACAAGAATTTGCGCACATTTTTTAATGGTGCGAAAATATTTTTGTGTAATAAATATAAATTTCCAAATAAAATCCTTAACGTATTTAGTAAACTCGTTTTGTTATCACCTCGAAAACGAGTTTTCTATTTACTTTTTTAATATTATGTTAAATTTATTTCTGTTATATTAAATAAATTCTATAAAAATGAGAAAATGTGCGTATACACGAACAATAAACGTATTGAATGAATTAATAAAAATATAACGAAATCTGCAATA